>JAAXYX010001726.1:0-21051 GCA_036851915.1 Ptenothrix huangshanensis | reverse complement strand
AAAACTTGTTCAATTTTTGTGTAAATTTCAGAAGCCTGTATGTGATTTTTTCGAAATTTCGAAAATCTGCGTGTTTTTGTGTAAGCGTTTTATCTAGTTTAAATTTTAAAAATTCTCTGCAGACGCTACTGTTTCGGGGAAAAATTGAAAATAATTGGGCATAATAATAACTAATGTATAATAAGAAATGGTTTTTTAAAAAAGCCCTTCTTTCCTGCTTTGCAATAATTACTAGTAAGTCTAGCGTGTAGTTAGAACACAACTGAAAAACGTACATAAGTAATTACATTAATGGTACTTGTTGCTTCCCTTAGCCAAGTAATTAATGATTTACCGTAATAATAATATAATAAACTATTTTTTTCGTAATTTTTTCATTTTGTTCACCAGTTATCATTCCATGACGTGGTCATTTTTTGAAATTGTTCTGTTTGGAAAAATGCATTTTGCTTGCTTGACGTAGAGTGTGAATGAAGTTTGATGTGATTAATCAACTAATTAATAATTAATCAATTAATATAAATATATACAATAATATAGTCATCTTTTCCCCTTACAATTACATACATACGGACATTTGTGTGCATTCGTATAGTTACTTTATATATATATATATATATATAGTTAAATACAATAATTAATTAACTGTGTAAAAATCATCAACAATACAATATCTAATTGTGTACACTTGTGCTTTACAAATATTCTTTTAGCCATTTCATTACATGTATGGGGTACGGAGTTATTTCCTCATTTTTCATCCCGTTTCAGCCACCACGCGTCCCTTCTTCTTCTTAATCTTCTCAACCTTCACATTTTCCCTCCAAAAAGGTTTTTTACTTGAACTGAACTGGAAAGGCTACGTTTCATTTCATTTCTGCTCCAGACTCCAGACGCCTTCAAAACTAGAGAACAGATATACTTTTAGACTTGTTGCGATTCATTTAAAGTTTTACTTGTACATTTTGCATTTTTAACTTTTTAATAATTGTTTTTTCATAATTAGTTTTTAAAGAGATTTTAATTTCCATTAGAGATTTGTTTTTAGTTTCAGGTTAGTGGATTTGATGATTAGCGATTTTCAGTTTTTTCATCGCATCAGCAGCATTCAGTAGCACCCGCAGGATCAGGATGTTTTTCCTGTGGGCTGGAAAAAACTCATGAGTTAAATTAAAGTAAAATTAAAAAAAACTACGCCTTATCTAGTGTAAATTATTAAATGAAATAGCGTCGTTGTGGTGTAAATTACAAAAAAAAATCTCTTTCGTTTAATTAAAAAAATACCACTCCTTTTCCAAAAAGTAAATTAAAAAAATCGTCTTTTTCATTTTAAAAAACTGCTTTTTTCATTGTGTGAATAACAAATTGCATTTGTTCTTCTGTAAATTTAAAAAAGCGTCTCTTTCGTAGAATTTAAAAAAGCTGCGTCGTTTTTGTGTGAATTACAAAACAGCGTCTTTTCGTAGAATTTTAAAAAACCGCGCCTTTTTCCTGTAAATTTAAAAAACTGCGTCTCTTTGGTATAATTTTTTTTTTAAAAAAAACCGTCGTTTTCGTCTTTTTTGTTTTATTCTTGAATCCTGGAGAGCATTTTCAAAAATCCTTTGTTGTCCTAAGGCCTACGTGGTCTACGCGTAGTTGCGATGTTTTGGTGTTAAAATTACTTGCCAAGCTGGAAGCTGTTAGTTAGAAAAACATCCGAGTTGGGATTAAAACACGGGATAAGTTTGTTAGTTGAATCTTTTTCTCTCATCTCCAGTCCTTTATGTAACACGCTCAATGGCAATGGCGCACGTAAACTTCTCACAGAATTTGGAGCCTTGGCCTTGGCGCCCACACGATCATTCCTTGTTTTGAATTCCCAAAATTACATGCAGTTTTAATGCAATGATTTTAGATTTTAGTGCAGTTAATGATGAATGCCAAAAACCGAAACCAATCCAAGCAAAAACATCAAATCCAATAAATAAATAATCGTAATCTGGGTAAAAGAATGCAAGTAAAAGGAAAAACAAGTCAAAACCCAAGCAAAAAATGTAATTTGAAAGAAAAGTGGAAATGCTATTGGAAAAAATTCAGTTCTGTAAAAAATGAGGTAATGAGAGGAAAGGTAAAAAAAAATGGGAGAGAATGAATATGAGAAACCGAGGCATGTTTACAGATTGCCGGTTGTTAATGAAAACGCAAGAAGAAACTGCTGTTCGGATTTCCGATAGTAGCGCCCGAAGGATTTTTCTCCTGTAGGCCTGGAAAAAGTTGATGTCCAGTGCAAAATGTATTGCAACAACTGAATCTTATTTAGCGTCAATTATAAAAAACGTTGTGCCTTCTCTGTGTGAATTTAAAAAAAATGTTTTTGTATATTTAAAAAAACTGAGTCTCTTTTTTGTGGATTTAAAAAAACGGAGTCTCTTTTTTGTAAATTTAAAAAAAACTGCGTCTATTTTTTGTGGATTTAAAAAAACTGAGTCTTTTTTTGTAAATTTAAAAAAACTGCGTCTCTTTTTTGTAAATTTAAAAAAAACTGCGTCTCTTTTTTGTAAATTTAAAAAAACTGCGTCTATTTTTTGTAAATTTAAAAAAAACTGCGTCTCTTTTTTGTAAATTTAAAAAAAACTGTGTCTCTTTTTTGTAAATTAAAAAAAAACTGCGTCTCTTTTTTGTAAATTTAAAAAAACTGAGTCTATTTTTTGTAAATTTAAAAAAACTGAGTGTCTTTTTTTACAAATTAAAAAAACTGGTTCTTTCTCGTGTAAATTAAAAAAACGGCGTCCTTTTCGTGAAAATATTGTACGGTTTAGTGTATTTTAAAAGTGGTTTGTATTGCTAGGCCTGCGTGACCTACGCCTAGTTACGGAAAGGATGTGAGAATGAAGAAAAGAAGAGCAGGCAATGTGTCGGATTAGAATGTAGGTATTCGAAAAGTACGGTTATATTTAATATAGTTAATTAGTAGTAGCAATTATAGCATAATGAATTAATATATATATATATATGTTGTTAGGTATAGAGGATATATATATATATACGGAACAATGATGATAATAATTAATACATACGTAATTAATTAGAATGTTCAAGTTAAATTTTGTAATTGCAATGTAGAATTGAGTAATGCAATGCAATGTAATTGTTATGTTCGGTAACTGCTACGCATTAAACGACTACAGAGAATAATTATGAGCAACTTGTAATTGTTACTCAGACAAATATAATTAGCGATTAGAATGTAATTAATTAATGATTAAGGAATTACGTAATTAATTAACGACTACTTGAACTGACTGCACAAGGGAAATGATCATCCACACATCATTCATAATCAGAATCCTCTAAGTCAATTACAACAATACAACTAATGTCTTGTAATTAACCACTCCTTCCTTCCTTCCTCCTCACACTTCCTCCTCCTCTTCAATTAACTTAACAGCATTACACCAGTTTACACTTAACTTAGGCTAAGAAGAATTCCAATCAGAATCAGAATTGCAATTTATCATATCCCAATTAAATAGCATTCAAAGGGACTCGTGTGCATTTTCATTTTATCACTCTATCCTTTTATTAGGACTCCGACTCCAATTTAAAACTCTCTTTTCTCTCTTTTTTCAACCTTTAAATTCAACCAATCGAGGGGAAGAGCAAAGTAACAACTCAAACATTTCAAAAATACTACCATTTCAAATCCTATAACTTAACAACACTAAATTAATTATCTCAACTAAAAATCCTTGCAAAAAATTATTTAAACATTTCACGTATTACTTCCCTTTAAAAAATTACAAATTAATAAACTTGTTATTTTAATTACTTCATCAACAAAATTCACTTCAAAATTATTTCATTTTTAATTGCATACTACGAATTTCACCATTCCGATTTTTAATAACCATTTTTATAACCATCATAAACTTGACCGGAAATTTGAAAAATTTTAAAAATTCTGACTGAAAATTTGCAAAATTGAAAAATTCTGAATAAAAACTTGCAAAAATTAAAAAATTCTGATTGAAAATTTGATTAATTAAAATAATTTTGGGTTTTATTTGCGAAAAATGTTGAATTTGAAATTTTGAAACAAAAAATTTTGAAACCTAAAAAACTGAAAAATAAAAAAATTTGCAGTATAGAATTTTGAAAAATAAAAAAATTTGCAGTATAGAATTTTAAAAAATAAAAAAATTTGCAGTATAGAATTTTGAAAAATAAAAAAATTTGCAGTATAGAATTTTGAAAAATAAAAAAATTTGCAGCATAGAATTTTGAAAAATAAAAAATTTGCAGTATAGAATTTTGAAAAATAAAAAAATTTGCAGTATAGTATTTTGAAAAATAAAAAGCTGTTGAATTTGAACAAAAAAATTATAATTTTTAAAAATAAAAAACAGTTAAATCTAAAATTTTGCAAGATTGAAAAATGTTGACTTTGAAAATGGACACACATTTGCAAATGGGAAATTGATGAAAGAGCAAAATGCTAAAATGGAAAAATGAGGGGCGAAATACTTGGAATTGGAATTGGCATGTGGTTCGATGGAGTTCTAAAGAGTGAAAAGGTAGTGAAATAAACGAAGATACACGTAAATGGAAGGAAAGGAAATGGTGAAAAGTGGGAAAGTGGACTTGGTAGTGGAATTGAATGACGAGACTGGGGTTGGTTTCGTTTAGAATGTTGTATGTAATTCGTGTCTGCTTCTTGGACACTTCCGCTGTAAAAATACTTACGTAGTCTATTTGCATGTATACAGATATAGATTTATATTATATTATGTATGTCATACGTCTAAATATATGTCTAATTCTTTACGTATATTTTTATGTATAGAATTATATGTATGTACTTATTACGGTATAATGTCTTAGTAAATATAATTATTTTAACAGCTAAACTCTATGTCCACCTTTTGATGCATAACTTGATTGGAATTTCCTTTTAACTGTAATTATCTTTGATTTGCCTAAATAGTCTCACGAGTACCTTACATTTTATTTTTATATCCTTTAAAATTGTAATTGTATGAATCGGCCGGTTCTTGGACTTTTTCCTGTTTTCATTCTTTTACGTTTCGTTTTTTTATCGTAGCTTCTTTTGTCAAATCTTGAACAACAACAATTATTCAGTTTTTCCTTTGCAAATTCATTCAGAATTTTCATATTTTTCTGTACAGGTAATCTCTTGAAAATTTCTGACATCATTCTATGATCATCAGTAAGTGTGCCATTGAAGTTTCGTAAATATTGTAGCTATTAAAACTTGGGATTCGATTCACGAGAATTTTTTCAGTTTCCTACACTCGCAGTAGCGTCGGCAGGGATAAGCCTTTCAGGCCTGGGCCTACAAAGGCTTTAATAAATTTATATAAGAACAGATGCTGTCTTTTAAATTTACAAAAATTCAGATACGATTTTTTCAAATTTACTAAAATTCAGATACGATTTTTTCAAATTTACTAAAATTCAGATGCGATTTTTTCAAATTTACTAAAATTCAGATGCAGTTTTTTTGAATTTCAAAAAACCATGCAATTTATTTTTAAAATTTCAAAAAACCACGCAGTTTATTTTTAAAATTTTAAAAAACTACGCAATTTTTTTTAAATTTCAAAAAAACGCGCAGTTTTTTAATGAATTTTTTAAAAAATAATGCAGTTTGTTTACATTTTTCAAAGGATCATGCAGTTTTTTGTGTTCACAAAAATTGATGCAGTTTTTTAAAATTACACAATAACAGTTGCAGTTTTTTTTTAAAATTTAAATTAGATTCATAAAGATTCAGTTTTATCAGCAGCCCTACACGAAAAAAATTCCTGCCGACGCTGCTTTTGACTGACTCTACTTGTCTACGATAGAATTTGAGTTGATTTGATTTCGTTTATTTTGTATTTTTTATTTTGTTTTCTTTTATTTGCTTTAACTTTAGTAATTTGTCATCGTTTTCGTTTGTTGAGGGCGAAAGTTTTGAAAATGGGAGTAGCTAGGAAAGAATAAATTACGCAATTACGTCTATCTCTGATCGAGTATCTACGTTCACATTTACATTCGTTTTTTTCTTATTTCGTAACCTTACTTGATTAGTTCAACATTTTAAAATTTGTCTCGGAAGAATTGCTGGTTTTTATTAGTTTAGTTGAGTTGAGTCTATCAACGCTTCTTTCTTTCTTTTTTTCGTATTTCTGACTAATAGTAACTGTGATTTAAGTGGGTATTTTCTTTCTATTTTTAATTTTCCTTTAACTAGGGTATGTAATCATTCGACAGGTAATTCTGGTTGGGTTTAGCTATTTAAGTATTTATTGTTACATATTGTGTTTTTACTTTTCCTCCACCCTTGTCCGTTTCTTAGTTTACTGATACATCCAGAAAATTCCTTGTAGCTTCTTCCAGTTATTTATTTTCTAAGTACTAGTATGATTGCTAAAGGTCTCTAGTTCGGTGGGTTTCCTGCCCTCAATTCAATTCACTTTCATTCCATTCCATTCCATTCCTTCTAATTCAATCTCCATCCCTCATTTCAAAAACACCAAAAGCTTTGTCTCCTTAAATTCCTTACCATTTTCCAACCTTCGTTTCTACACAAAATGTCATTTTTATCAAACAAAAGTTGCAACTATTTAAAACTGAAAAAAATAAAAAACAAGAAAAAAGATGAAATGCTTTTAAGTTAAAAAATGTGACATTTTTTAGTCGACATTGGAGAAAGTCGGGAGAAAGTTGCAGAATAGATAAAACTTTAACTTTCTCCAACGGACTTTCTCCTACTCTCTTCTTAATTTCAGTTTTTAGTTTTTACTTTATTGAACAATCTTCGTTTGTGCGTTATTTTCTAAAGTTGTTCTACATGTTTTTATATTGTTAGGTATTTTGAAGAGATCACTTTGAAAACAAAATTTGAAAAAATGTCAAAAATTATGATTTTGAATTTTGAAGTTGGAAAATGTGTGGTTGAGGAAATTTTTTGAGAAAGTGTTTTCGCGTTTAGTCACCATGTCAGACAGATTTGAAGTATTTGGAATACGCTTTTATTTATAGTTTCTAATTATGCTTGTAGGTCCCTAAATGTTAATTATATTTAGTGTAGCTTTCCCTAATTCAATTTTGGTTGAATTCAGAAATCACTCTAATGCTTCTTTTTGCTTACAGGTTTTCTTGTGAATGCCCCGCCAATATTTAGGTAGGAAGGTTAATTTGGTTTTCTTATTCTTAGAAAGCAAATTATCATTTTAAATTTTAAGTAGCATTCGGTCCAAATTTCATTTCAAGATTACACCTTGTGAAACTTGACTGGTGCTTTAAAAAAAATTAATTAATGCACAATTACAGACTCACTGCTTTACGACTAATTTTGCGTTTTTCACAATTCTTTGGAGAATTGTGGGAAAAGGAATTTCGTGAAAAGTATGACCAAGATTAATCTGAGCACCTTCGGTTTATTTTTCAAATTAATTTTCTCAGTAGGATTGATTGCATTTTTCAAAATTGTTTAAGTCAATACTAACACCTTCAAGGCCTTTCATTTTTTTGAAATGCTCAAGTTTTTTCTTTGCCCGCTTTCCTTATCGTTCGATTCATTTTGTCCAGAAATGATTTGCCAAAAACCTTAAACTAGATTAGGATAGATTAGGGTGCGGTAGGAAAATCTATTGCACCGGATTTCCAATGGGTTCAGGGATCAGAACTACTTTCCCCACCCTCGTAAAAATACAGCTAAGCAGGATTTTGAAGTTGCGTAAGAATATTTAGGTGAGACTGTTGGATTTTTTGATGATATTTCAGAATCCGTATGAAAATTTTGAAAAAACTTTTACGACTTTCTATTTTGTCTTACCTTTTAACTCTGCACAGTGATTGAACACTCTACACACAATTTTAGGCCTGAGAGGAAACCGTAGTGTAAAAATGTCTGCATTTCCTTTTTCTCTGAGGATTATTTTTCAAGTAGGTAAATTTCAAACGATTTTAACTTGACAAGTCTATACCAATTTGTATATTTATATTTATATATTATGTTGCTTTTAAAAATTCTTTCTTGAACCACGTTTGTTTTCCAATGTAAATATCTTCGCTAAATCAAGTAAAAATTATTAAGGAAATTGCAGGATGATGGATCGTAATAAAAATGAAGATAATTTATCTATGAATTTCCTGCTTTGGTTAATTTTTTTTCAACTATGAGTCGTTGCTACATATTTTAATTTCCGAGTTAATTAATTGAGATCCAGAATTGAAATTGGAATAGATTGTTGAACTTTCTCTTAAATCTATGGTTCCTTGTAACGATATTCTTTTCAATGGAATTTTCAAGATGACTAGTCTCGAAAGAAAGCAACTTTGTTACGCTCACTTTTATGTCTCATCCCCGACTGCGTGTGGGATGATAGCCGGCGTTAAAAATTCTACATACTTTCCCTACGTAAACTTACTTTATGTGGTTACTCAACAAGTTCCTCTGTTCTGGAATCCAAGGTTGAGAACTAATTACTTTTTTGCTTTAGTGATGATATTTTATTTTTAAATTGCGTTTTTATGATCATCCATACTTTCTACGTAGGCCTAGTCCATGAACGTTTCACTTTCCAAGTACTTGCGTAGT
This sequence comes from Ptenothrix huangshanensis, assembly GCA_036851915.1. Taxonomy (NCBI): domain Eukaryota; kingdom Metazoa; phylum Arthropoda; class Collembola; order Symphypleona; family Dicyrtomidae; genus Ptenothrix; species Ptenothrix huangshanensis. The sequence continues at coordinate 12,461 of JAAXYX010001726.1, read as the reverse complement.
TCCAATCATCGACTTAACCCTAATGTCTTCATCATTCATACTTTCACACTCACGATCAGTTTATGTCAAAATGTTTAGGATTTTAGTATCAAGGGTTTTCTATTGTGCCGTCCTGCCTTTTCTCTAACATTTGTACAAAGATATGAATTTCCTTCCATGCTCCTCGTGATTTCTTTCGCACTCTATCAAAACACATTAATTTTTGTCCCAAAGTGAAAGTTGGTGAAAGCGGAGAAAATTTGGTGAAAGCAGGAGAAAGTTGGTGAAAGTTGGTGAAAGTGGTGAAAGTCAAAAATGTTCAAAATTCGCTGACTAATGTTAATATGTACTTTAGTAAAATTAGAAAATGAAAAAAGAAAATATACTCCGCAAAAGCGGTAAGCGGTCTGCAACTTTGATGTAGGAGAAGTAAGACTAAGATTATGGCAAGAGTTACTGATTTGCTGGCTGCTGAAGCAATTTAGTGGAGAGATTGTGGCAAATGTTGGGTGTTTGCATGTACGAATCGGTAATTAATGAACTAGACAACTCAGAAGAGAGAGAGAGAGCAAGAGAAAGTTACGTTTTTTCATTTTTAGTAATAATCAAAATGCATCAACTATAATTATATAAGTATTGGATATATACTTATGTGGATATATATGCATATATATAATATATATAGATATATATTAGTACTACAGAGTCAGTTAGGGTAGTACATAAATCCAGTTGGTAATTATTGTAATATGATTAGAATATAATTATAGTTGAGTAATTAATGAATTAATGGAATCGTAATGTAATGTAATTTAATAGTAAGTAATAGTAGTGATATATAATATGGTTAATAACTTTAGTTTATAGTTACTAATCGTAATAATATTATGATTATAATATGATTATAAGTAGTTGTAAGTCGTTAATGGGTAATCATGTAATAATTTAATGGAATAATTAGGTAGGACATAAATACACACATATTGTAGGTAGAATAGAACAGTAGTAGTAGATAGTTTATATAAGTATAATCATAATTAGTATAGTCATAGTAACAACACACAAAGCACAATACATACCGTTTCATTTTTTACTTAGTACTTTTTCCCAAACTTGTAATTAATTTCAAATGTTTCCCCTACAACAACTCTATTATCCCCTAGTCTTCTCTTTCTACTCGGTCATCTTTTTTCTAAAATTATCATTTTCCACAAATTTTTTTCATAGCTGCGAAACAAAACCTGAACAGGATGCAAAAACTTTCAGGGGAAATCAAGACCACAGAGATACTCATGATCATCATCATTTTTCCAGACGGACTGGGCAAATGAGTGTCAAAGCAATGTTACATTACACATTCAAATCATATACACATTTTCGTCTTCCAAACACGGAAGGGAATTTAAATTTTAAATTCGTAAACAACAACGCAACGTAGAGACGTTGGGTACAAGTTTTAATTTTGAATAATTACCGACCAATTTTTTTTTTTAATTTAAGACTAAGCTTGGGGATTAAATTTGTCGATAGGGGGATATTTGTGTAGCACGATTTTTGTCTAGAATTTTGTGTGGTGATAGAGGGGACGGGGATGACACAGAGACCAACAACAAGAATAACACAACAAGTTATGCTTTATATATATGTATATATAACATTTACATATATGCATATATATATTTCAAGTATGGTAGGTCAAGAGTATATAGTACATATATATATATACACATATATGTATACAATTATATATATGTATATATATACACACATAGGTAAAATGTTAAAGTTGTTTTTTTCTTTTTTTACATATCGAAAAGGTATTTTGGTAAATGCTAGTTTTCTCCTCTTTTTTCTCTTTCTCGTCTTGTCTTTGATTTGTAGCAAAATACGGTTAGCTAACAATTATTATGATTCAATTTCATAATGTTTCTTTTTTATTTTCTTTAAATGTAATTTATTTTTTTTACTCTAGTATTTTTATGTAATTGTAGTACGCTAACGTTACACATATATGTATATATGTATGTTTATATATATATATATATATGTATATATGTATATATATTAATTTGCATTTTTGATCAAAAGATTTAGTTGTCTAGATTTCCTCTTAAAAATCTTCTTCGTTCCTCGTGACTAGATTCATGGTTGGCGTTGTTTCTTTCTTTCGTGTTGTGGAAACTGGGCTATTAATGATTGGAAAAAAATCATGAACATTTTTGAAAAAGAGTTGAAGACTTTTCCTTGTTTCCTTCCGTTCCTTCTTTCAGATTAGAATATTGATATACTAGCGTGAATACTAGCGTTCTTTTGCCGATTGAGTAAACGATTTTTTTTTGAAACTGAACACTGAACATCCCTACCTACTTTCTCCTCCTTTCACCTTTCTCTTTCTAACCTAGTTTAGGTAGTTTTTTATTTGCTAGATGAATGGAAAACGCAATCTTTTGTTGACGGCTTGGCTACATATTTTAGTTTGAATTGTTAATAGGTAATTATGTATGTATATGTATATCTTTGGGTACTTTGTGTGGCCTGATTCTTTGTATTTATTTACAGCTTAATTTAATATGGAAGAGGCTCTTTGTTTCCTTATCTTGTCTTGTCTTCTACTCCTTCATCCCTTAATGCTTTTCGGCTACGAACATTGTTGTGAAATGAACAATTTGTTTCTATTGCTTTCGAATCTACATATGTACGTCTGTCTAGTTTTGTCTAGTTTAAAATTTGGAATTGAATTTTCGTGAATGAGTACATGAGTTGGTTTGAAATGTGTGCGCTTTGCGTTTGGGTTTGAGTAAAGAAAAGTAAAAATGACCAAGGTAATGGAGTGAAAGGGGAAAGATGCAAGTGAAAAGAAACGAGGAATAAAGAGGGCGGGAAGTGAATGAAACTCTGACTCACTTTCTCGTTGCTATTTCCTTTTTGTGTCTACACTTTTTTTAGTTTCCCTTGTATATACGAGACATAAAATCTGTCTGTCTTTTCGATGGCAAGTTGAGAGTTGTCTTGTATTCCTAGATTTTAAGTTACGCTTTTCGACTTGCTGTTCTATATTTTTGAAAAAATATAAAAAGTTTCCAAAATTATAATGTGTGAAACGTGGTTTTTTTCGCGTCATCTGAGACATGACACATGTAGTATATTTTTTCATTTCATACCTAGATTTTTTCGTTTTAAAAGTTATTTTTCTTTTTTCCATTATAATTTTATGTAGTTTAGTTTCTTTGATCAGGTCATATGTCATGTGTCGTTTACGTTTACTTTCACTTTTACTTTCACTTCCTAGCTCTCACCTTGTAGCTTTCACCTATGTAGCTAGCTAGTATTTGTTTATTATGCGTGTATAATTATATCAACTTCAACACCTATAGATACATGTCTTCCTATGTAGTTAGTAGTACACTATGTATGTATGTATGTATGTAGGTATGTATGTGTGTATAAAACCAAATGAATCCTTCCCTCTTTTACTTTCCCTCTCTTTGTGAAAAATCTCACCTGACTTTCCTCCTTCTAGACTTTCACTTTCCTCTCACAGTCTCCACGGAAAAAAAGGAATAATGACTAATGATTATTCTTACTCTTGTCTTCCCTTGTCTTAGAAATCTTCTAGGATAAATATGTAACCTTTCTAATTTTATTGTTGATTTTACAGGCCGGGATAGGGGACACTTTTTTTCAACTTTCAAAACCAACAACCATTCAAAACTCCCGCGGACCAACTAATTTACTCTCTAAGATTTAGTAGTAATAATTATTACGATTAGTGTTTAGTTGTAACTTTATATTCGATTCTCATCAGTTCCTGTGTCATTCTAGTATAGTTTTAGTTATAATAATTTTAAGTATGTAATTAAATAGTTTCAATTGCAATCATTAGGTTCATACCTGCATATATCATATCATATCATATTATAGCATAGCATACCATCCCATATCATACCCCTACCTTTCTATAAATTTATATCCCACCCAACAACAACAGATTTTATATATATATATATATAATATACCTTTCTCATATTTGTATAGATGTATGGATAGATATATGGATACATGTATATACTTTATTTATTTATTTATTTATTTATATTTGGATATTTTAGTTTAACGTAGAATCTTGGATTTTATCATGTCATTTTTTAGAATTACTTGTAGATTGATTTTAATTTGATTAGTTTGATTTTTTTAAATTATATTATTGTAGTATTAGTAATTTTAATAGTTATAGTTGCTTAGAATTATTTTTTTAGTTAATTAGTTAATTGTTATGAAGGTATGTTGGTATTGGTATTGGTATTGGTATATTGGTATTGGTATATTGGTATTGGTAGTGGTATAGTTATATATTGGTATATAAGTTTTTGTCTAGTATATGTATGTATGTAGTATAGTTGATAGTACATGTATATAGGTATATAAGATTTTTTTGAAAAGTGAGATGATGTCGTCTTGTTAAAATTGTTTTCGTTTTTTTTCTATTTACTTCCATGTATTAGCATATTTAGTTTATTCCCTTGAAATGTTTCTCGTGTCTCTCTCTCCATCTGATTTTTTCCCTGGAGTAAGTGATCAATCAAGGACTGTCAATTTTTTTTATTAATTACCTATTCCCTTTTAGTGTTTACGAATTTAGTAATTTTTTTTAATAATTATATGTAGTTTAAAATCTAAGTACAGTTTTTTCAATTGCATATAATAATTATATGTAGTAGTACATTTGTTCATGATTCCTTTTTTTCTCTCTCTCTCCCGTATGTATGTATGTTCTGCATTAGATAAGATTGGCTAAAATTACTTTCTTTCCTCTAGTTTATGTATTTTAGTCATTAGTTTTCTTTTTCATCAGCGATTTCGATTTTTTTAACTTTAGATTTTCGTTTTTTATTTCTTTGTTTCCTACAGCCTACATGTATGTATTTTTTGGAGATAATTTCGTCTTGGTCTGCCTGCTGCTTTGCCTTTTCCTTTTTTTCTCTCTGTTTCTCTTTGGACTTAAGTTGTTAATTGCTAATTGTCTAGTCTTTCCATGTTTTGTCAAAGTTGGGTGTTTGTGTAGACAACAGTGTGTAGTGTAGCGTTAGCGTGTTTAAGAGCTATCATGTGAAATGTTGACAGTTTTTCATCTATTGTCAAATTTACTGTATTCTGTTTCAAGGAGACGCTGATTTACGCTAATCTCGTTTTATTTTATTTATTTTCTTTCTTTCTTTCCTTCCTTCCTTCCTTTTTTAATTTGCGAGGGTAAGGGTGAGCTGTTCTCTTGCTTTCTCTTTCTCTACGCTTCTATTTTTTGAGCTGATGGATACACAGTCTCCGAATATCATTTCGTTTTATCGTCAGATCAATGAAATCAAATATTTAGTGTAATCAAGTCAATGTCTTTCAAATCCAGTTTAGTTTTTTTCTACTCCAATTCTTTAATTCAAGACGAGGTAATCCTAGGAAATTTTCTGGAAATAAAACTGGACTCGATTTCAAAATGACGTATGTCGATACATTAAGCTACCTGGGCAATTATTATAACAATTGGAACTGAGACTAGACCGTTTCAATTTTCCCTCTTTTTTACATTTTTTCATGACTAAGGGAAAAATTTAAAGTTGGAGCTGTAAAATTTTATTACAAATATTTCTTGAAAAGTTCTAAAAGTGTATTTTTATCCGTTTGATGTTTCAAAATTTTAATAGAAGACTAAATTGAGAAGAAGAAAATGAAAAATTGAAAACATTTTTTTAAAAATTTCCTTCTAACTTTTGCCTAATTGTTGATAAAATAAAGCAAATAGCCAATAAAAAAATAAAAAAACAGCAGACAGACAATTAGATGACATGATGATTTTTTGAGGAATTGTCGAAAGGTAGGTAGAGACTGCACAGTGACAATGACAATGACAATGACAATAACAGTGACAATGAGAGGAATGATGTAACCATCAACTATCTCAGAGTACAGTGTTGAGACAGGAACGAACATACGCATGTATACTTGGGCGGGCAGACAGACAGACAGACAGACGATGAGACAGGTAGGGAGGGAAGGTTCGTAATTAATTAATTAATTAATCCAGTAGTGATTTGATTATAGGGAAAAGCTACGTTAAAATGTGAGGAAACGAGAGGAAGGAGGCACACACACACATAATATAATATAATGTAATATAATGTAATGTAATGTAATGTAATATAATGTAATAATTGATTACCGACGAGCACATCTACGACACAAACGGACACTGATTCTATTACAAGCTAATTAAAGTCGACTTTCCCTTGCGCTAATTAAATGTAACTCTCCCTAAAACTAATTAAATGCCAACTTTAATGCCTACCGAGGTAAAATATCATATCGATTATAATTATAATTACTTATGACTTTTCTTTTTTTCAGAACAATTTTATTTAGAATTATATCAAGTAAGAAGTAGTTAATGGTAATGTAAGTAATGAATTAAGTGATTACTCTTTAGTTAATTCAAAATCTACTCTTTTCCATCCTCACACTTAGACTTGAACTTGATCTTGGTTTTTTCGATTTGGTCTAGAAACCCACACCTAACACACAAAGATATTTCTAATTTTCTTTTCTCCCTCCTCTTTTTCTTCAGAGTGGAAATGAGTAATGCTCGCTCGCCTAACAACTAATATTTTAAATGTTAACTAATTATGTGTAATTAAGTTTAAATTCTTTTTACAAGTAATCCAGAATCGATGAGGAACAAGTGTAATTTATAAATAGCATTCAAGAGACTTTCACCTTCCACTTGGTACTTTCTCCTTTCTCCTTTCCCTCGGCTACTTATCCATCCGCTCTTGTTTTTGTTTTTGTTTTTGTTCTTGTTTTGGTTCTTGTTTCTCTACAAGGACTGATCTGATTGCTATGGATGTTTTGTTTGCTATTTGGTATGCGTCGTTTCCTTGCTGTCCTAGTAATTATAGTATGTAATGTAATGTAATGTAGGGTAATTATATGCTGAATAATATGTTAATTAATTAATTGTTACATAATTGTAATGTTAAGTACATTAAGAGTAAGTAAGTACGATCATTTAATTTAATGTAATCCTTTGTAATTAATTAATGTTGTAAGTAATATGTGTTGTTTTTTAATCATGTTCGTTATGTCATTAACTTTTAATTAACTTTTAATTAATTCATTAGTAATTAATTCATTAATACATGTATCATTTAATGTATGAGAGAGAGATGTAGTTATTTAGAATAGAGAGAGAGAGAGAGAGAGCGAGGGAGATTTTAGAATTACGATTACGATTACGATTACCATGGTGATCGATATTAGTAATGTCAACATTTATTTTCCCTTCGTAAAATTTCCTCAACTTCCTCTCTCCTTTTGTCACACTGACTATTTTTTTACATTTCTCTTACTGCTTTCACTTTCTTTCTTTGATTTTCAACTTTCCCTCTTTCCCCTTTTCTTTTTTAGTTGGGTGGACAACTTTCACTTTGACTTTTACAATAATGAGATGAGATGGGAAGTGGATGGTATGATAATAGGGGAAAGTTGTGATGAAATCATTAATGTCCTGCAATGTCCTCAACTCCTCTAATCCAAATAATGTAGGTAGGTGGATTAAATATCTCCATGGAATGTGACTCCATGAGGGCAAATGGACTGTGACCATGACCATATACAGTTTAAAGGTGTGTGGGAGAACACACACAAAGTTTAATAATATATACGCACAACTTAATTAGTAATTAAAATGTATCATAAGTAATTAATTGTAATTGACACTAATTATAGTAATAATATAATAATTAATAACTCTAAGGAATATCCGATCGTTTGTGAGAACTGACCTGACTTCATCAAATGACTTGACTTTTCACTTTGACTTTGACTTTCTCCCACCACGTCACACCAACACATGTATGTATGTATGTAAGTATACAATTAACTAATTATATGGTAAATAATTGTAATTAATTATAGTGTCTACGAATGGCTACTACATTATAAGTAAAGTGGGAAATATTAGTTAAACTAATTAATTTGAATACAACTCTATTCAATGACTACATTCCTTGGTAATAATTAATGTAAATTGTAAGAATTAGAATCATGTAATTGTAATTGTTATGGTAATGGTAATGGTAAATGGTAAATGGATAGTAGTAGTTAATTAATTAATTAGTAAATAAATACACACAGACACACATAACATCACTCTAGCAATAATAATTAATGTAGAATTATCAAGACAATCCAGAATATGTCAATTAAATATGTTACAAGTAGACAGTAGATATCTAAAATTCACTAGAATCCAAAGTAATTCATTTTGGATGATCAAGAGGAATCAAGTAAAACTAAGGATACATATAGTAATGTAATTAATTACACACGGGGAAACAGCAACACAAGACAACACAGGACTAAGACCAAACCAGACAAAGACAACACAAGGAATCCAAAAAGGAAATGTATTCTGTAACTAGAATCCAAGACTTGATAACTTGATAAGTACTTAAAGCAATTCATGGTAGTAATTATGTAATTTGTAGTTGTAATTGTATTTAGAATTAGAATTATATCATACACACATAAATAGATTAGTTAATTCACTGTAATTATAATTACTCAGAAGAAGGGGGAGGTGGTAGTGGTAAGTAGTTGTAGTAGGTGGGTGGGTGGGGAGAGAGGATTTTTCCTATTCTTATGACACATGTCATAGTATGGCTTCTCAACACACACACACAACTTGTTCATTTTCCTTTCCTCTCTTTCCTATTTTTTTCCCTCTAACCATTTTCACCAGGTGAAAGTAGGAGGTAAGTTTCTCCCCCATTGAGAATGTGTCAGATGGAATGGATTTTTATTTATATCCTATAAAGAGTCTTCTACTCTACAGGACTTTCACCGGAGAAAGTTGTCTCTTTTACTCTTGATAATCTAATGTTGCGTCAAGTTACAATCGAATTCAAAAGATGATATAGTAGATTTTTGCTCAAAAATCCCCGTCATCTTCACCATCAGGGTGGCAAGAAAAATCCGGTAATGGTAACGGTAACGGTAGGAATAATATGAAAAGTAGCATAGCATTACACAGTTAGCACACTTTAAGCCTGTGGGATCGAATCAAGAAATTGAATTTTCCCTAAACAAAACAAAGTAAGGGAAATTGAAAAGGAATTCATTGATTGAAATGCTCATCTGTCTTTTCTTTGTTGGTGACTTTTGTGTGGGGGTGTTTTTTTTTGGGATGTGAGCTTGTTTTTCTAACAATTTGGGATGTGATTGGGATTAGGATTGGGATTGGGATTTAGGAAGGGTAGAATAGAATCGTAGTTAAAATTACTCTGCGTATTGAGACTCGATTGGATAGTTTTTTCATATCATTTCTTTACAAATTATCGTATTACAATTTTACAATAATATTTTAGGTTATATCTTTAGACTATTTCTTTATCGTTTCGTTAGTTTTTTTACGGCCGATTATGAACGTTCTTGTGTGAGTGAGTTTAAGTGTGTGTTAGAGAGAGAGAAAGAGAGTGAGTGGGACTGTTAGTTTTTTTTGTAAGTCTCTCAGTGTTATCAACTTATCTTTGGACTGGAATGTCACACACACTTACATGTAAAAACCTCCTGCTCCTCCTCCTTCTCCGCCTCTAGGCTTCCGTTGTAATTATCTTTTTAACCGCAATTGATTCTCATTTTGATCGCTCTTCTCTTCACTTTCATATTCTGCTTCACTTTCACCCGTTCTTCATGCCATGCTTTCTCCTTGCTCCATGCTAGCGGATCTTCCATCCGTAACATTCACGATTCTCGCACGATCTTTCTTGCCTTCTTGGAAATGATGGGTGGTTGAGGAATTGTTTGTTGGAGGGGTGAAAGTTTTGGAGGCGGGAGTTTGAGAGAAAAACAAGTTGGCTTGATTGACAGCTGGTTTGGTTTGGTTTCAATTTTATGAATCGGTTCTGGTTCTGGTTGTGGAAACAAGACAGATACTGAGTCAAGTTTGCAACTTGAAAATAAGTTTACATTTTGACAGTAGAAATGTGTGTGTATGTAGGTTCCTATTTATATATGTACGTATGCTTGAGAATGTATTTTTGGTGGTCGACTAGAGAGTTTTCAAAATTCAGATTTCACATGTGGACATAAGAATCAGAATCTCGTGTCATTCCTCTTGCTTTCTTTTCTTCTTCTTCCTACTGCTCCTGTGTGGGGGAAATGGCTTGATAAAAAATGCCTTCGATGAAAATCTTTTTGGGGAAGAGAAAGTTGGAGAGAAAGTAGAGAGACAAAATGAATGGTGCTTTGTAGATCTTATTTTGTGGGGGTGGGGAATATTTTTCGGAGATGAACTTGATTTGATTTGATTTGATTTTTTGAATTGAGGTTTGAAATTTTGACTATTTGTTTGTTTGTTTTTAGGCTTTGCTAATGGATGGTCTGGATATGGATGGATCCTGTCTTCTCCTACTGCTCCTCCTGCTTCTGCTTTCTCCATGAATTCTCGCTTCAAGTTTGAAATGTATCGTAGTTTTCTTTTGGAATTATTCTAAACTTTAATTTGTGACTGTAAACTTTTTGCTCTACTCAACTGAATTGGTTTCCCCCATTCACTGGATCATCTCGGTAAAAGTTACTTGAGTGTAGTGGAATTTAAAATTTGAAAATATGAATCTTGAATATTTCGGAACGGATGGGACTGTGACTGTGATCGACAATCCCCACAGTACATAATTCCTCAGTCTTGTCTCCACTTGACTTTCTCCCATGATTTTCTCTGCACTTTCACACTGGAAACATGTTTTGTGTAAACTGTTGGAAAAACTGAGTAAAATGAGTACAGCATGAATCATGTGATGATACTTTCTTTTTGTCCTTAAGTACTTTCTCTCCCTTACTTACAGTCATCATTTCGATTTGGATTTGGATTTGGATCGATTCCTCGGGGGAATCCCACACCATTCTTGACTCTTATACATGTTTTTTTCAAATTCTATATTTTTGCTTTTTTTCTGTGTCCAAAATATAAACTTGCTCCGAAGTCTGTCAAAGTTTGTTTCATTTTTTTTGTATGTATATTCTTTCTGTTGCGTTAAACCTGAACGTCGCTGACGTACGTAAACTGTAATGTATTGTTTTGTTTTGTAAACTGTCAACTGGAATATATTTGTGTATGCATCATCATGTGTTTCATTAATCTGATTTTATATGTGTCTGTTTATACATAGGAATATACATATATCCAGCTTAATTTATTTTCCTATTTTATTTCATGCGTTTGGGAAACCTTTCCTGGTTCAATTCTGACTTTACTTTCATGACTGGCTGGGTGGGTCGGTGGGTGGGAGCGTGGGGCAGTTTTGGTTTAGTTTTGGGCTGAGGGTTGAGGGGAGGGGGTTGATTTTCTGCGGGGGATGAGGGCGAGGGCGAGGGGTACATTTTCCTTTCTCGGGTCCACTTTTCTCATTTTCATGGCTGCTTGCTTTTCCCCCTTTACTTTTAGTTTTTTACTTAGTTTTTACTTTAGTAAGTTTTACTTTTATAGATTCGAGTTTTGGTTTTTCTTACATATTCTGTTTTGTGTGGTGAAGAGAGACAAGAATTTTGAAGCATTTTTTGGTGAAGTTTTTATGTTTGTTTGTTTGTTGGTTTTTTTTNGGTCCACTTTTCTCATTTTCATGGCTGCTTGCTTTTCCCCCTTTACTTTTAGTTTTTTACTTAGTTTTTACTTTAGTAAGTTTTACTTTTATAGATTCGAGTTTTGGTTTTTCTTACATATTCTGTTTTGTGTGGTGAAGAGAGACAAGAATTTTGAAGCATTTTTTGGTGAAGTTTTTATGTTTGTTTGTTTGTTGGTTTTTTTTAACTTGGGCAATTTACGCAGTTTTGGTTTTGTTGGTCTTGAATGAAACTTGAAGAACACGGTTGCCGAGAGTGTAGCCATTGAGTGACTGGATGGCGACGACAGCCTCATCGTAGTTGGTCATGGTGACGAAACCAAAGCCTTTACATTTGTTGGTTTGAAGGTCACGGATCACCTTGACACTCTGCACGGCTCCGAAGGGGCCGAAAAGTTGCCATAGAACATTCTCTTCCGTCTCGGGCGCCAAGTTGTAGACAAAGATACACCAACCTGCTCCATTCATAGCATTTCCCGGAATGACTGTATTTGCCAACAGATCACCTGCCAGCGGTGAGTACCTGCAATTTTCATACCAATTCAAATTCAATTAGTTTTATCCTCTGGCATCTTCCATGCACTCGCACAACTCCATCTTTCCATTCAATGCGTTCGTTGCTACCTTGTTACATTTTTTATCGCATCCTTTTCCTCCTTTGGCCTACACACAGTACGAATTTTATACTCGTAGAGGAAAGCAAAGCAACTTTCTCTTTTACACTGATTTCGATTTCTACTTTTTCAAACCTACTTTTCTTCTGTCACCTTCCTTTTCATTTTCCTTGTCATTCTTTTTGTTTTTTGGTGTCATCGTAAA
>JAAXYX010001725.1:0-21052 GCA_036851915.1 Ptenothrix huangshanensis | reverse complement strand
AAAAACTGGCGTATCTAAAACGTCCAAAACCCCACACGTAATTAGTCTTATTATGAACGCAATTAGAATGCACCTCAATTTCACCTATCAAGTGCATCTAAAAAAACTAAAGTGCATCTAAGAAGCATGTATTTAAACCGCATCTATAAAACATATATGATGCACAATAAGTTTTGATTTTCAATATTGTTAAAATGGAAATTTTGAGAGATTTTAAAATTGTTGAAATAGGAAAGTTTGAGACGTTTTAAAATGGTTAAAATTGAAAATTTGAAATGATTTAAAATTATTGTTAACATAGGAAGCTTTAGAACACATACACATTTTTCAAATAGGGAATCTTTTAGTCCAAGGCGTCTTTTAAAGCGTTTGTGATGCACTCAAGATACATCTTAACTGCGTTCTTAATTTATACTAGATACGAGTACATGTTTTTGTCCTGTTTTAAGATTCTTTAGTTTTTACATTGTAGTTACATACCTACATAAACCCCGAAAGCAAAAGTAATAGTAATAGCACTAGCAAAAGCAATCGAAACACACCAAGTAGAGAGTAGTAAAGCACAATGAAATACGGAGGAGATAAGTAGGGTAAAAGTAAGCCCCACACATATTGAAGAAACAACTTCATAAGGTATCTCAATATTACATTGTGTATCTCTACATAGATGCTCAGATTCGAATTGGAGCTGGAGTTGGAATTCGAATTTCGCCCAGGGTACAACTAGTACACGATAAGATGGCATAGGCAAGCACGTACAGAATTCAGTATGTACGTGTTACATATGTAAGCTGTCGCTATACATATAGGCGCCTTTGTCTACATAATTACAAACCTCCGTGTGCATTCAGCATTCGCTTTCGTTAAACCGGCTACAGAAAGTTTAACCGTGGAGTAGATATAGTCTGCATATATGTATAGGTGTATATAGCATCCACAATCCAGCATTTAGCCTTAGATCCAAATCTAGCCTTACTCGTACGTTTAAGACTCATCGCGTACTCGAAGGTACTTTTGCGATAATATTGCCCATACACTACACTAAACACTAAACGACTGCTTGCCTATATCCTGCCAGCATTTATAGTCATCTATATAGCAACCGTGGACAGATAAGTAATATTAGATTTTCTACAAGTCTCCCTTGGGAAAGGTCTTAATGAGTAAACTTGCCCTCTTCGACTCACATATCAAGCTTTTTGCTTTCCTCAGAGATCCAGTGGATCCTAAACTCTTCAGTCTTCTCTCCTCTTCTCTTCTTCCATCCCATACTTCCCTATCCTCTGCTCACATAACCAAATCCTGTGATGACTTCACTAAACAACTATAGCAACCATCTAGAGTAACTTTAACTCACACGTTCCCTTGCCTTCTCCTTCCATTCCAAAATATCCCATACCACCCCGACCCTATTTCCAATGCAATCCAATCCTAACTACTGTCTATGTACAGTATGTATCCTCAACTACACACGCACATTACAGTCTCTAGGATACCATGGCACTGCATGCCATACGATACTACAATACACGTTGCTATTGCTCATCGTTAAAGTTAACGTAAAGCTCTTAGAATCACCAACATTCTCAACTTTAACTGACAATGAGTGCTTCAAGTCTTATCCGTTTGCATATCGTAGGAAACAGTGTGCCAGGCGAGAGCATGGAAAAGCCATGGCCCTGGCCATGGCCATGGAGTCATAGTCATAGCTATTCGAATTGCTACAGACAAATCATGATGAGGATCAAGATGTCGTAAGCCTCATATGAATATTACCCAATCTTACAAACAGTTAGACACAGGGCAGTACAGAATACACAGTGGAGGAAGAATGCGAAGACGAAGCAGAAGTGGCAGCACTAACAGAACAGTTGTACAGTCATGTCTACCCATTTAACCCAAATTATCATAGATCCCAAAATTACACACGAGTATCAAACCATTTCACTTTCGGCCAAATTGCACTTATTCTATCTCCTCTGTCTACTTTCCCCTCGCCTCTCTCCACTACTAGTATTTACTACCATAGATTTACTATGCAAAGTAAAAGGTCTATATAGTCCATTGTGAATTCCCAACTAGAACCAGAACAGGCATCAAAGAGGAGCTTGAAGAAACAAAGTATGTACAAACTACCAGCACTAGCCACGAGCAACTACAAACTCTTCTCTTACCTCTATAATATGTGGCTACAAAGATACACAGTCAGTAGTTAAATCCACTTGCATTGTAACAAGTGGAAGAGGAGAACAGTACCTAGGAAATGCAATGGAAGGGAAACCAAACCAAGTCAAGTCTAGCTTTGGCAATATGCGGAACATGAGATTAAAGTTTTTAATAGTCGGCTCAATATTTACTCCTGTAGAAAGAGACATGCCTTCGACTTCGACCCTTCGCTTCGTCCACACACAGTCACGGCAGAAAAGCGAATACCCCTGGAAATGTAAAATGAACAAATAAACCATGTCTTCCTCCTGTCCAATAAAGTCACTTATTAAAATCCTGGATCATTTGTAGAATTTTGCTGGAGGCTTGACTGTATTCACTTGACTCTCCCTTACTTCCTACTTCAACTCCAATGATGTAATGTAAGCCCTGCAAAATCTGATTTCCTTCATGCACTTCACTTACTTAGGTAGGTACCTACCTATTTATACACTTTCGAGTATTAGTGTAAGCATTAGTATCCCAAGGTACTCCCCAGTCTCCATTCCCATTTCCTACTCCCATCTAAATTCCAAATCTGAATAAGAGGAAGAGAGTTCGAATCCGATACTCTTGCTGTAGATACGCGGTAAAAACTGGTGCCTCTAAAGGGTCAAAACTCTACTCGTATTTAGTGTAATGATCAATGCAGTTAAGTTCCTAAAGAGCTTCGAAAGCACATCTTGAAGTTCACTTTGATACGGCGTTCATATTTATGCAAACCCTTTTTGGCGCATTTTTTCTGTTTTAAGATTCTTCAGCTTNCTTGCTGTAGATACACTGTAAAAACTGGGGCTTCTTAAGGGTCAAAAATCTACTCGTATTTAGTGTAATGATCAATGCAGTTAAGTTCCTAAAGAGCTTCGAAAGCACATCTTGAAGTTCACTTTGATACGGCGTTCATATTTATGCAAACCCTTTTTGGCGCATTTTTTCTGTTTTAAGATTCTTCAGCTTATACAGTGTACCTACGTACACATGATCCTGTTCCTATTCCTATTCTACTAGCAACTTTACACATAAAAAGTCGCATATCCCTACAGCCTTCACTGCGACTACGATTTCCTACCTACCTACTCCGTCTCCTATTCTTCTCCCACGAACTGCAAGTGTACTATTCTATGGACAAGAATGCGTTGTGTATACGTAATAAAATCTGTTCATCTTCCTCGTCGTCTTCGATATACGTCATTCGGAAGAAAGGAGAAGAACTATGAGTGTGAGTAAGAGGATGACTACGACTGTGACTATGACGAAGACGAAGAGGAAGGCAGACATGGGCGGGTAACAAAAGGGCAATAGAAGTTGATCTTCTTCTTCTTCTTTTTCTTTTTCTTCTGCAAGTAAAGAAAGGAAACTTTGTTTTCCTTCTGCAGAATGAATTGGATGACTTGGATGGATGGTCGAATAAATACAGCAATGATATTCCACAGAATCACCCTTGTTGTCCGTCTTATATGTAACCAGAGCCAAAGCTAAATCTAAAGCCAAAACCAAGACGAAAGATATATGTAGGACGACAACACAAACCAAACTGTTTGTGGCGTGACCGAATAAATACGTACCTACCTACCTACATATATACATACATGTACATGCAGGACACAAGCCACAAGTCTAGAGTAAAGGAAGTCAAGGAAAATCACCTTGCAAATCAGACTTGTATCCTGAACTCGTGCCTCCCTTTAGTATTCCTAAAGCAACATGGCATATGGCTATGTAGGAATCCCACAAATTTTCCTTCCACAATGAAATTCTGTGTATATTGAAATAAACATGAGTAGGATAATTTATTATTGTACGTTAACACCGCAGCCCAGGACACAGGGGAAGAGTACAGTAGGGTTCTTTAGTTAAATGCAGCATTAGAGACTAGAGAATATACGAGAGAGAGAGAGAGAGAGAGAAAGTCCATAGTGATTGGATCATGGAGATGGAATGCGAATGTTGTGAGAATGACAATGTTCCATGCTGATTACATTGTACCTACTTAGAGTTAGTTCCAATTGGAAATGTTAATGTTGTTCCAGTGGGTACATGAGTATGAGGCATTCAAGCCGGATAATAGGATCACTACGACTACCATGGCCATAATATCTGTATTGCTGTTTGATGCAAAGACGGCATGTATAGAAAAGCAAAGGAAGTCGAAGTCGTTGGTTGATGAGAATCGAGAATGAGATGTGTCGGAGAAATAAGATATAAGCATAGGTATATCCACCTACCAACCTACCTGCACCCCTAAACATTACAACAAACGGTCTTGGTCTTACACTAGATTACATACATCCATCCAAACTCCTCTGGACTCTATTGAAATCATTCGACGAAAATAACAAAAACACAAAAGACGGTGGAGTTAGTGTAGGTACTCAGTTTACACCCGATCCTCGAAACTCCGTCTATTCTACTCGAACGACTCCCCCATCTCCGTCCAAACTTCAACTTGTTCTTCTTCTTCTTCTTCTTCTTTTTCTTCCAGTCAAACCAAACCAAACCAAACGATGCCAAAGGAAAAGAAACGAAACGAAGCCAAGCCAACAAAAACGAGAGAAGATTTAACTTACAACACTTCCACATCTCAAACTCTCAACAAATTCTATATCCGTCTCTCTCCATGCCTTTCTTGCATTAGCTACATGCATTAGTTGAGCATAACAAGTCATTTCCATGATCATGATGCTAGTCTATCCGTGTGTATGCAGAGTATATACAGAATAATATGATCTCTCTTGAGTGAGTACACACGTAAATTAGTATGCCTGGTATAAGTATTGATAGATCGTCTTCGTCTTCATGTTCGTCTGCATCTCTCCCTCTCCTCTCCTCTTCTCTTCTCTCCTCTGGTTCCATGTATGTACCAGCATACGAGTGAGTGAACATATGTACAACCACTTTTCCTCCTTGTAGATTGTAGTTGTAGGTATAAAGAGTAATGTAAATAAGAACATGTTTAGGGTGTAGTGGATTGTAGTTTTCCCCCAGGGGGGAAATGATGATCTGAAGAAGAAGAAGAAGGCTGAAGAGATGAAGGCGATGGAAGAATAAAAGTATGTATGTAGACACACATTCGTATACCCAGACGGAGTAACTGAAAGACGCGAGTTTGATGGTGGATGTTGATAAGAGGAAAAAGCAACTATAGAACAGGATCCAAGTGGAAAAAAAATACTTACCCGAATCGTTCCGTCCTAATGTTGTATGAATAGAGGATGAGATCTCATCCGTCCCATCCAGGGATGTGCCAAGTCCTTCATCCAATAAGTTAGCAATACTTTCTCGGGAAGAAGCTCCATTCTCACCTAACATAGCATATTACAAAAGTCAATAACATTACAAACATGACCAATATCCCACACAGTATATCCAATCGCAGTACTTTTACTAGGACTGTCGTCATGTCGTGCATATATCCACCTCCACCTCTCCTGCTCCCCTATAACCATTACTACACACTTGCACAACCATTGCCATCGCTATCACTTTCACTATCACTACTACTATTACTATTGCTATTACTATCACTATTGCTACTACTATTACTATCACCATTACCTCCACCATTCCCTCCACATGTGTATGTGTGTGTGTGTGTGTGTATGTGATGCTCACCGTGGAAATGGGAAATATTGGCGAATACTAAACTAAATCCTACATACAAATATCAATTTACATTTATTCCACAAGCCCACATCCAACGTCACATGTACATACATCACCTAAAAGTCGGTCAACAACTGTACATAGTAGCAAAATGCAATGTGATGTGAGTAATGCAAACGCTCTTTGTACCAAGGTACATACCCACATATTCCATCAATATTCCTCCTAAATGGAAAAAGATGAAAGCATATATCTTAAATACCCACACCCAGAATCCAAATACCAATTCGACTCCGAATACGAATACGAATACGACCCAGTGCATATACATATGTAAACGAAGAATCCATCTGCCTGTGAAAAAGACGTGGATAAAGATAAGATCGAAAG
Source organism: Ptenothrix huangshanensis (assembly GCA_036851915.1). Lineage (NCBI taxonomy): Eukaryota > Metazoa > Arthropoda > Collembola > Symphypleona > Dicyrtomidae > Ptenothrix > Ptenothrix huangshanensis. Next base: position 14,854 of record JAAXYX010001725.1, on the reverse strand, counting down.
GCTTTTCAATTCAATCGAATGGAATACCTTTAAAACTCTCAAGTTGCTCTCCTCCATCTTCTCCATCTTCTCTTGACACTTCAAAGTAAGAGTAAGCGGAAAAGTTACACAAAGAACTAGGAGTTGGAAACAATTTCAAGTTTTCACAGTCAAATAAAAACAAAACCAAACAAAATAAAACAATACTCGGCCTATTTTCAATTCCACGATTATCTTTAGAGCCAGCTCATTTAATTATCTCACATCAAACGGTAATGGATATAGTGACACTGCAATTGTAGTTGCATGTAGAGGAGCACAGTATACTTGTACATACATGTATAATTATATAATCTATTGTCAGCACTCTCCAATGCAATGCCAACTGTCATGTATCCTTTCCCCGACTTTACTCTGACAATGAAAAGCTCCAGTAGGTAGGTAGTTTATCTTTTCTTAGTCTTAATTTACCGCAATACTTGGGTCATAAATAGAAAAGTTGAATGGGCGATTGTGGTCTCTTATGTATGTATGTAGCTACCGTAGCAAAAGTAATGACGATAATAATTATGACTCTGGAAAGGCCGCCTACTAAGTACTTTTACTTCGGTATTGCATACATAGGCAGCTTCTACAAGTTTGATTGCGACTGTGGGAGAAAAGACAAGTATTCATCTATAATGCACACCTAATTGTAAGTTGACTTGGTTTGGCTTTTGCTTTTGGCTTTGAATTTGGATTTGGCTTTGGCTTTGGCTTTTACTACGACTTGGGTACTTGCACTCGCAATAAGGCAGACTGGAAGGAGGTAATTGTGTTATTATTACCAAGAGATTATCATAAAGACTGCATATAGGTACAGAGTTATGGGTATACGAGCATATCTGTATTGTAGTATGTTGTAGCCCTACAAAAAGATTCATACTGTAAAATAAACAAAATGCCTACATGACCAACATTTTGTACTCCCACTAGAAAATCTTGCATTTAATGAGTGCTCGTTGCTTAGTAGCCGCAAGCGGAAAAACTCCTACTCCTTCTGTGTAACTTATTACGCTCTGTGCTCAAACTACACTTGTGTGGAGCAGAAGCTTTAGCTGAAGCAACCAACGCAGTAACTCAAATGACGGCTACCGTTCAGCCGTACTTTAAAAAAGTCATAAAAAGTGCATCATCATAACCTAGCATAGGTAAGAGTCAAATGCACATGCACTTCATCTGCATCCATACTTCATGCCATCTGATGCATTCATGCACACACACCATCTCTCTTCACGACTTCTTATGGCTTCTGCACTAAAAAACGGAGCTCTAAAACTGAAATTTTAAACAGTCATTTTGTTCACGTTGGCTTGACTTAGGTACATATTATTAGATGTCTACTACAGTAATTATACTATACCTTATACCACTGCAGTACAATGCTATGCTATGCTATGCTACACTATGCTTTTCTATACCATGGTCCTGTTAAACACGTTGAACACAACTGTGCTAAATTACTTGGCTAAATCGTAGTACTTTAACGCATTTCATAGGCCACGAAGCTTAGTAAAATATCTACAAACATATTAGGCATTTAGAAGTAAGTACACTCTCCAAAGCAACATCGTATTTTAAGCATCTCGTACAGATACTCAACTGTCTGTTCAGAGATATGGGAGGAATGAGCATAGGATATAAAAATGATTACAATCAGATAATCATTCTTTTACCGTGTACAGTTGTGTACAACTAACTTTGCGCTGCTTCAGCATTGGTAGGTATAAGTAGGTGCGTTAGTTTGTGATGGGTTTGTGAAAAAAACTTACACACGCATGACAGGTGCGTTTTGAATGCGAGTCGTGATTGCGATTATGATTACGATTATGATTATGAAAGGAGTTCTATGTACAGTAGATGCATAATGGTGGTGGTGGTGGTGGTGATAGGTAACCTTGAACGAAACTGGCAGTCACAATAAACTTTGACTAGTGTAGGCCATTAAATTTCCCGTCTTGTCCAAAAGCCTTGTCTTGGCCCGGCCTGACTTGCCTTGGCTTGGCTTGGCCTGCCCCGCATTGTTAACCAAATGCATACATGAGACTACTTCAGACAAACGGGCACTTGAGTTTCGATTCGAATCGCCGTACCAAACCATGCTAGAGTTAGAACCAGGAGAGACCAAAACCAGGTCCAAGCCCAGCAAGAGTAAAATCACTTCCCGTTCTACAGATAGCCTAGTACTTTTTCAGTCATTAATTTTCCACTCGCTCTCTCTCTCCTTCTCCGGTGCCCATGTTGGGAGCAAATAGGCTAAGCTAAACGATCGTCTATGACTATCTATTTAACACAAGTTGACTACTTGAACAATTGTTCGTAGAGATGTTAGAAACTTCTTGATGAATCACCTACGAACATGCAATCCCAGAGAATCATAAAAAGTAAATGCACTGTTTCTCTATATAACTATGTATACCTACTCCTAGTTCTAGTCGCACTAAAACCACCGTTCCTTTTATGGGCACTACACACATATATCATACCTACCTAGGTACATATATCCCCATTGGTATATTAGAAACACCTTTAGCTACTACTTACATACCCACACATGTTCACACCTCCTTTATGCATACATAGATACTCTTTTATAAACTCATCTCTATGTACTGATAGTAGCAATGTATATATAATGATTTGATATACCCACTTGTATAATTATACTCAAAATCAAAATTTACATGAATACTCCAAAGCTATTGCCACTGCAACGGAAGTGGCACAGAATAAAATCCATAGCTTTCAATATTTCACTAATAATGCGATAAGTATATGATCTCAATACAAAGCCATGCCACGCCACACCACATGGTATGGTGATACAGATAACAATACTAATAGTGTAATGAAGCCCTGGCCCTGCTACAGATATGCTGCCACGCCATAAGAAACCAAGGATCATCCTCAATTAGTACGGGAGTATGCCTACTCCTATATGTAACTTGGTTAGATAGCTATAGATCAATGAGCAAGTTTTGAATGGATTTTTCTTCTTAGAATTTCCTTTGTTCTTATCATGTCAAATCGTTAGTAGTACCTACGTAAGAGACGCTATACGCAACTACCAACTATGTACAGATGGTAGAAGGACGAGGAATCAAGGGAAAGAAAACTTTGCGTAAGTTGTTGGTTGTTGCTAAATAAAGCTTTTACTTTTGGAAACAGTGATGTGATAAGGACAAGATGTGTATCTAGATAAGCTAAATAGATTGCGATCGAGGATGAAGGATACTGTGTAGTAATAGGAGGAAAAAAGCTTATAGGATTAGGACAGAAGTTAAATGGATGGATATAATCGTATGTAGTTCTTATTAATAGAAGAAGTCTCTATCTATATCTAAAGTAAACAAGAGCAATTATGTAAGTATACAAGTAATTAGGCTTCTATCTGGATCTGGAGCGCTTTTAACTGGTAAGCCTTCATCCACGAGTATGTATGCTGCACATGTAGGTATGTCTATATACAGTGTAATGTAGTGTACATAGGCAATATAATATAATGTAATGCAATGTAATGTATGATAAAAATGCCAAAGACATATCACTCCTATCAGACTCATCCATCATCACTGTTTCTTTCATTCATCGTCAGTTACTGCCCACATTCGGTACATAACTCTGACTCCATTACATTACTCAGCAAACCTAATGTACTTCTCGTGTGTCTCCTTAGGTAGGAATCTACATACACTGCGAGCACAATGGCACGGTAGTTAACCGCGTTCGCTCATTTCCCTTCACTTCCATTCCAATATTTGTAAAAGAAAGACTGCCTACCTTTACACAAATACAAATGTATACCCGACTGCATACAAATAGCTCCTTAGCTACACGAATCGAACGTCAAAAGCAAAAGTGTCTAATGTGTCACCTCAAATCATACACCGAAAATCTACTATGTACCACCACCATCTAGCTCATAATATACTCCACTATACAGTAATAATAGTCGACACAATGACGATCTTCAATGTGTACTTTTCACGTAGGATTTTTATTTGGCTTCCAAACTACAAACCGAAAATATTTACGATGAAAACCGTGCGGAATCTACGCCGTACTATCTGTGTAGGTATCTGGGTAAGTAGTCAAGTCGTCAAGTGAGTGAGGATAGAGTAGGTACACAGGCACATGTTCTTTGGTCTTGGTGCTGTTACTGGTTCCTTACGTAATATTATCATAACGCACCAGTCCAAGTACAAGTAATTTAATATAAGCAACAAAAGTAGGTAGGGAGATGTATGTAGATAGCTGGAGTAGGTAATTGTATACACAGGCACTTGCAGAGAATGCGTGGGCTCAAAATGTAATATCCACACTTTGCATGTACAATAGTGTCTATATACTTGAAATATATCAAGCGTTTAATAATAATGATATAGTTTTTCAATGCTATTTCAACATGAAGAGAAAAGTGATGGTTGTCGTCGTCGTTAGCTGTGGAATAATAATACGAGAGATAAAATGTATTCTAGTAAGATAGTGTGTGTGTGTGTACAAAAGCTATATAGTAAGGTAAATATGTTTGTAGATTAAATGTTGTCACACATACACATATGTAAGCTTCAGTATGATGTAGGTACATATTTTTTCTGCCTACTTCTCCTTAGTTATGATCCGTGGACATATACATAGGTATAGGTACTAGGTCTATAGTTAGGTATATACTATATTGATGTATGCAGAAAGGCTTACCCTCCAATAGGAAATCCATGGTGCCATTTTGTTGGCTGTGGTACAAAATCAGATCTTCAGAATTGTCCGTGGACACGGTGTACGCAAACAGACTTCCGTCACTCTTCAATTGGGCGAGAGATCCAAGATGATGGAGAGTGACGGTGCCCTGGCCAGGAAAAATAAACAAATAAAATCCATCATAGATTATCTTATTAAATCACATACAATCGTGTACGACACACGTTTTTACACTCACCAACACGTGTACCTCTACCTACATTACATACCCACCACTATCTCTACAGCCTACAGCCACTTCATACTGCTCTAACGTTAGGTTCCTTACAAAAACATGTAGTTTTTCCATTTTCATTCATACCACTATATGTATACCATACGAAACTTTACACTTTACAGTTTAGTATACCTCTTCTACAAATTCTCCCATCAATAAACATTAGGAAAATTCTGACAAAATCGACTCGCTCTCGCTCTTCTCTGTCTCCCACTCCTCAACATTTTCAAAGAAACGCACATGCGTCCATATAAACAAAAAATGTTCTTATGAAACTACATAAACCAAAGGAGGATAAAGTACAGTAAAGTAAAGCAAAAGTTTGAAGATGAAGATAGCCTTGCTCGTTCCTCTGTTCCCTTGTCGAACATTGACAAGATTGAATTCTAAAAATAATATATGCTAATAAATAGCATGCACACATATAATTAGGCTGGGAAAACTGACGATACACGAAATTATCATGTCATTCTCCCTACTTAAAATTCCGACTGAATCAAAACATTTCAATCAGCAAGGGATGCTCAAGGAGAACCAGAACCAGTATTTACTAAACAATCCTCTAATCTTCTGACTTGATGCCAGCAACATGATCATCAAAATGTGTATTTTTAATTATGTACCAATTAAACTACGCGACAACTCCATGGAATATCAATCTTTTTTTCAATCATACCCATTGATTCGCCTTTGATCGAATTTTCAACAACTCGCCGATTCTCCTACTAATAGATGGAGAGGTTGGTCCCAGGATGTGATATTGATCGTGCGTTACTACTGATATTAGTATTTCACCGTATGATACGATTTCATCTCATATGATAGGATACGATATGGATACGATCCATGTTGATAGCACGTATATTCACATCCACCCGTGCATGTATCTGGATACCTAGGTATATGCATATGTCTGTAGATGGAAGATGGGAGTTTATACCTGTCACTTTCTACATTACTTTTGGTTCTCTTCACACATCTTGCTGTTGTGCTTGACGTTGCATCCTCATCATCGTTCACTCAGCAGAGAGCAGAATGAGAGGAGAGCGGAAAGCATTAGTCAGAACAAATGAGATTTCCCCTCCGTTTGTCCATGCTCGTTTGGGTTGACGTTGGTTTCATTTGATTCTCGTTACTCATTACAAGGCCATATACCGTACCTCGTTCTAGAGAAAAATACTAGTCTCGTATCAACCATTTATTTCTCTCCCTCCCCTATACAATTCACAATCAGATGTGCCATCCAATCTACAATAGGCACCTTGTACATACGACCCTCAAGGTAGAGAGTTGTATATAGATAGGTGCTCTTGATCCTACCTATACTCTAACTAAAGGCTTGCAGTGTTGCGATCGCGAGTGAAATAAGATGACGAGTGAAAAGGTCTTCTATTAGTTTTTTTCCTTCATTTGCTTTACTTCCGCTTGAAAAGGTTACCTCCTCTGCCTTGCCAACAACGAGGGAAAGGAACGGGAAGGCAAGTAAACCAAAGCAAAGCAAACCAGTCCCAGATCTAGATGTGTATGGTATCTGTTAATCTACAATTTTCTCATATGCTTACCCTTTCAAACACACAGTCAATTCAATGCGAATGCGAATTCATGGCACTAACTGTACAGACCCTGGAGTACATATCTTTAGATCTATACTATAGATGCGAACTTATGGATGGAAGGTAGGTATACCTACGATTAGACATACTAGTACCAATAGCTGCCTTAGTTTTGGTTTTGGCTTTGACTTTGACTGCTACAAGTTTGTGCCTACCGTGCTTGTATAGTTTCTCTGTCTATTCTCATCCAATCGACATCCACATCGACTTTCTCTTTACCTTTTCTGTTGATCCCTTTGTGAAAAGTTTATTGCCTGCCCTATCATAGATAGAGTCTCGAGTATTTTCTTCATCATCATACAACACACACACTTCCTAAGACTTCCCTTAATACATCCAGACATCCCCACGATAAGACCAAGACCAATGCCAATGCCAATACCAATACCAAGTCCACGTCCACGTACACAGAGTCTAATGTGAGTGGAAATGAAACGCAGCAAGAGTTCGCCTTCCCCATCAACTGTCAATAAACTCATCTCTTTACTATATTCTTCTCTGAATGCTCTCAACTTATTTGGCTTCCCATTTCAATTCAATTTATTTTATTTATTACTACAATCAACCCAATCCATCATTGCCCAACTAAAACTACACATTTATCTACCTACATATACCTACACAGACTACACCTCCCCTACATACATGTTTTTGTACATATGTATCACTAAACAGTTGGATAGGTGTAGGTAGATGCCTACTCCTCGTTCATTTCATTCTCACATGATACAGGTAAACATTGTGTACCTATGCCTATACTGCATGTGTAATATGACACTACTAATACAGACTACAGATTTACTCCGTCTTCCCTACATTCCTCTATTACCAATGCACTGGTTGAACAACCAAAGGCCAAATTTAATTATCCTTGCACCGCCAACCACTTATTTAAGTCTCGTGCACACCAAACCAAGGTTTGTCCAAGACAGCTGAAAGGCAGAACCAAAACCAAAGCCAAACCAAAGCAGAGGTACATCTCATGTCTCTATATTATATAACTGAACACAATCTCAATCGACCATTGACCATTGACAAGAAATATAAAAGTACTACAGAACCAAAACCAAAACCAGAACCAGGACCGGTTGACCAAGCTTTATTAAAGGAAGATGAAAGGCAGACTTCACTCGAATTCTACGACCCAATGAAATTTCTAATCAAATCTCTCCCCATTTAAATGGTTGCAGATATTAAAATCAACTTCGAAATCCGTATCCGGAAAAGTGCTGCTGGAACTATTTATAGATGCATACAATGTTGTGGACACTTGTATGTACAATAAACTCACACACCTGTCTATCCACAAGATGAAAGGAATGACAACAAAGTTTCGAATTAAAAGTCAAAAGTGTTTCGGCCATTGTTAATACGCAGTGTCTCCTAAACATTCATTTCGTTCATTATCCAGAAGCAAACAGCAAGCAAAGCAAGCACTACCATTAGCAAGTACTACCGATCATGTAATGTGTACTGCTCCCGGCTTAATTAACTTGCCTAATGAGTGTCCAGAGAATGAAATGCTCTCTGCAAGCTTCTGTTTACTTACTGAATCCGTGTGACTATACACACACTGCAGAAACCGGTACATCTACAAACACAGACGTTTTTAGTATAATCACAAAAGCTGCTAGGATACATCTCAAGCCCACCTGAAGCGCATGTAAAATGTGTCGAAGCGCGACTTGAAGTCCTATAAGTGTTTTTAATGCTTGTGTGATACACTTTAGATGCTGTCTCACTGCTTAAAAAATTAGAAGCTTTTAAAATGTATAAAGAGTAGTGATGTTTTCCAAATACGTGAAAAAAAGTAATAATTTTATTACACTGTTACCTTAAAAAGGTAATTGCCAAATTGGCACAGGTAGACCGTTTCAAAATGCGTAAAAAAATAAAAATTATACATTTTTAAATAGCGTGAAGACGCTACCTCGCGTTGATTGATCAACATTCGTTTCAATGCATTTGTGATGCACTTAAGAAGCATGCTAACTCGTAACTGCGTTCATAGTTACACTAAATAAGCATAGGTTTTTGACGTTTTAGAAACAGTTTTCCTGTTTTAAGATTCCCAAGTTTTTACAGTGTACTTAGAAAACATAGCCACCAGTGGTGTACACTAACACTGATGAATCGGCATTGGAAACATTCAAATTACATCTCTACTTTTGTCTTTTCACTCTAACGACATCCACACCAATCTATAACTACAATTACATACGTGCATGATTCGAAGAAAGGGAAAATGAACAAGTATAATTACATATGTCTAAGTACATACATATTTGAAAGATATTGGATATTGCACTGAACCCACGGAAGGATACAGAAATACGAATAATGCTTAGGAAATGCAAGCATCATGTTTTTCAATACAGGCTGGGCAGCTTAGTGCCATACGGCGTACGGCACGAACAGTACAACAAAACTCTAACACCAACACTAACATCAACATCAACATCAAATTCAGCTAAAGACTATTCCTTTCACATATGGAGAAGGCGAGACACGCAACATTACATCATCTAAAGGCACAACATTCATTTTAACATGCTGATATATGACGACGACGAGGGGCTTTGAGTGACATCATGGAAAATGGAGCATGCATTGCTCACAATTCTCTATGTATCAAGTCAGAGAAAGGAGCCCGAGTCAATTTTCACGTTCCTCCTCATACCTACAATCTTACTTTGGTGCCTATACCTACCTACTATGTATAAATACAGGCTGCATGCACTAACAGTGTTGCCTTTCATGCACATAATATCGAGAAAGGATGTACAGAAACGCTGACTACTCGTTAAAGGAGATAAAGTAGAAGCACAAGCAACAGCAACAATGGTCATAACATGCATATACAGATATATGCATGTTTCATTTCCCTTTCAAAAGACCCACACATATGCAATAACCAATTGCACAGGGTTACGCTACATTACATTCTATATCCCTATATAGGTATATCAAATTTAACTACCAGCAAACCGTATGGTACAAATTGTGCGGATTGCATATATATATAAAGCAAGCTGCATTAAACTGCCTGTACCGAGGACGAGGACGAGGTGGAGTAACAGTATAATGGTAATAATACGTTACTTTGTACCACCATTCTCTCCGCTACCTCCACAGGTTTTAAGTATTCACATACGGTTAAAAATATTACTTAAAAAAATTATCCTGCATTTCCATTTCCATCCCACCAAGATATACATCAACAATATACTAAGCATCTATGCATAGGCCAACTAGTAACGACAGTATTCTCTTCATATGCTCCTAGGTTACTAGATATTCTATGGTAAAGTGCAAGTTGCGTTAAAACCCGTTTTCTTTTAGGTACCTACCTACCATGCTCGTCGTCACAGTCATAGCGACCGACCAACAAACAGTAAATACAGATGTACACATGTGTATATACTGCATTTACTGCAACTAATACAGAGACAGAGAGGAGTAAAAGGTAGGCGTATATACATTTGTTAGTTATTATTTTAGACTTTTGAAAAGATGACATGAAAAGAAACGGAGAGTACACACACGTACACACACACAGCACGACAGAGATCACTGAGGGGTGAAGCCCAAATGGAAAGCGACAGAAACATAATCTGTCTCTCAGGTCCTTATTAAAAATAGTCAAAGTCCTTTTTGAATCAACAACACTGAGCACATCAAGTTGCAACGGCACTGGCATTGCATGGCATGGCACTGACTTATCGTTAGCCTACTGCTTGTGTATATTCAGCACTGCTTTTCTGTACAGCATGAGTTATACTGTCTCTCCTCTTATATAATTATATCCTACCTATAGATCTTTCCTCTGAATCTGAACACATGATGATATGATGCTGGAGTAAATATTAAATGTACCATAAAACATACAACTACAAAGCATTCATTCCCCACTAAATATTTATTTGTCTACATGCATAGTCCCAGAGTAGGTCTTACTATAGGGAAATGCACACCCCCTACCAACTACCAACTCTGGATCTGGATAAAAACAGTTCCCCAAGGGGTTCTCCAATCTTTCTTTCCAACTCCAAGCCAGTTCCAACTACAACCAGAAAGTCTAACTATCAGCCACAGCCACATAACACAGCCCAGCCAAACCAAGCCACATATACAACATCCTTCATCGTACAGTAACACTACTACTCATCTTTCTCTTTTTTTCAACTTTCATGTCTGCTACTTAAACCAACGAGAACGGGAATGAGAACGAGGAACACACGTGCAAAGCCACGAGTAAAGTCTGACTCGAACATGAACCGCAACCATTGCATTGTACCAAGGTAATTACTTACAGATACGGTTTCTCACTAGCAAAAAATACAAAGTGCATCCAAGTACTTTCCACCAACGACAACGAGACCGACAACGACAACGAACCACTGTGCACATGAGGATTACCTACTCGTGATTATTTACGTGGCCCTTATGCACAAGCTCTTATTATCCCTTATTACTATTACACAGTACTCTCTGTCTGACTCTCTGGCTGGCGCTGGATAGATTTTCTCATTCTCAAATTATTCCATTCCATTCCTTTTCCCTTTCCTTTCCACATACTAATATCTTTATCTGTATGCATGCATGTGGACGTGGACACATAATTAAATAATATGATTTTGCTTTCCTGTGCTTTACTCCGACTTGGACTTGGACTTGGACTTGGGGAGGCATTAGGAAAGGAGTAGTGGTGAGAGTAGTGCAGTGTGGTGGTAGTATTATATCATCTCATGCTCCGGTAACGACAATGGCAATGGCAATGGCAATGGGAACGGCAGTAGCCATTTGTGCAATGGTAATAATATTATTAGCAAAATTATTCTCTGTACACAGATTACATTTACGAGCAGTTCAGTACACTCCACAGTGCAGTGATATGTGTATAGAATACTAATACAAAGCTGGGAGGGAAGATAGGCAGATTTTTGCCATGTAGTCATATTAGGTGTCTGGCCCACACGAACTTTAATTGCCACAGAGTAGGACTCGGGGACTCGAAAAGAGTTTCGTTTCAACGCACCACTATTACATACACTCGACTATTTCCAGTGCCACTGCCATTCCTTCTGTCGTTCCCGTGCTCATTGTCATTGTCACCAAGTCACATATGTAAACCATATGTACACAGGTATGTGAGTAGAAGGAAAGTGACGCTATACACACAGAAACAGCTCTTGTAAGCATCAAAGCAAATAAAAGTTGCGAGTTAAACCCCTACAAGTCCTGGTCCTAAGCTTTCAACCTCCACCAACTTTTTATTTTATTTCCCTTGACTTTCCTTCCTTTTCGCGTATATATATAAACATATATAGGTACCTACAGACGGAAGGAAGGTAATTTCCACCAAACCAAATCCTGTATTGTATGAATAGGCATAAATAATGAATTCATGAGTTTAAAAAAATAATTGGAGGTAATTTTAAACTTTACCTCCCAGACCTTTTAGACTATACGTAGAAACTCATTCATACTCATATTCTCGATGGCGTTTCTTGGAAAAAAGAATTAATTTTATTCAAATTACTTGCTAACATTCGCCGTGACACAAGGCAACGATAGCGACCATGATATTACTCGAACGACAACGACAAGAAGAGTGCAATGTGGCTCTTGCCTGCTCAAGGTAGGAGAGCCACGTTAAATTTAAGGTAACGTCCTAACACGCTAACGCTTTCGAACTAAATTGAAAATTTGACACAAAGGGGATGAAGAAACCGTACAGATTACAAAAGGTATATATAACGACGAGAATTTGTAAATTGCTTCTTTTAATATTGTGTAAGTGCCTCGTAGAGAGTAAGAGTTAGAGTAAGAGCAAAAGCAAGAGCAGGAGAGAGAGAGAGAGAGAGAACAGACTAATTTAATGAAGTAATAACTTCTTGAAATGAAACTTGCTTGAATCTCAGGACATATTCATCGTTCCATCTCTCCTATCCAATTTGCCAGCTATTCATTTTCGTTGTCAGGAACAACTCTTAAAGTTTTCACAATTTTTTTCCATGTGATATATATCATAGGATGCTTGAGAGAAATGTCTACCGTTGTACCGTCTTACCCTAAACCCAAATGGTAAGAGAATATACTGCTATATGTAAGCATGCAGAGGACTATGTATCAAGTACCTACTGTGGCAATGGCGATGGCAAGGTAGGTACGCACATCCGATGGACTACTTATGAAATAAAGTAAAGTAATGTAAAGCAAAGACATTCGTTGATCCTGGTCCCGGTCTTACATTGAGTCTTGCATAGTCTTAAGGCTAAGGCTGGAGTTTGGGGAAAAGTAAGCAAGTTGATAGAACTTTTACTCCTGTCATGTATTTTTTATAGAATATCATTCCGAAAGGAAATAGTTACTGAACTCAAGCTAGTCTACCCAACTATATTGCGATATTATCGCACCCTAACATTTGTGTGTGTGTGGTACATAGCTACATATACAGCCTAATAATATAGTCAAAGTTGCTATCACAGTTAATATACATGTAAAGGAGAAATACCAATGTAATGCCAATGCCAATACCCATGCCAATGTAATAGTAAACGTCATGTAACTTAAGGAGAGATAGATTCCCAAAATTCTACTTCAAACCTGGTTACACTTTTCACTTTGAGAATTCTTGATGAAAACATTATGATGACATTTCAAAGATTCATCTGATTTCACAACGTAGGTATTTCACTTCCACTCCCAACCCTTACCAAATGCCTACGTGTATTCTTATGCACACACACGCATTGACAGTGACATTACCTACATTACATTAAGTCTTCACTCATTTTTAACCTCACGGGTTTATACCTAGGTACTAGGTAGGTAGCTACATTACAGTAAAAAATGCAGATAGTAGGAGCTAATGAAATACATACCTACCATCTAGTCATTATTCCTACAGTATGTATTTCTACCACTCTCTCTTCAGTGCTGAGCAACTATTATTGAGGATACTTAAAAGTAATAAGCGAGGTATAAAATCTATCTGGGGATATAATTACATCTCGGTGTAAGGATTTGGTACGAAATTCCCTTTATTACATTATGTAGGTACTTAGACCTTAGAGAATTAATGTATCTTGTGCACCATCTTTGTATGCATGGAAGACTGAAATGTATTCAGTATCAAAAAATATTGTATGCATTTATTATTGGAAGCAAATATAGATTGGTACCTATGTGCATATGTAGTATGTTGGTACAGAAAAGACATACATTCTCGGGGAAAGTTTGCGACTGTACGGGAATTGAGTAGCTGTAGTAATATACATTTCAATTTCATTTTCCAACACGAACTACGAACTCTGAACAAGTCTAAGCATCCATAGGTTTTATTTACTCTCGCGGAATTTATACCACTAAGAGCTCCGTACACAATACAACCCTACCCGTGGCCGTAGTGCCAAGTTGAGACGACGATCACCACGTAAGCCTACTAGGTAGGTACTGTAGCGTAGCATAAAATGACTATATATGTCTATAACGATGCTGATGCCGATGCCGACGACGACGAAGAACGAGCTGAATAATGTCAGTGTCGGATGTTTACTTTTCCGGCGTAATAGGATTTCCTTGGGAAAAATATATGAAAAGATGAAATCCACTCAAAGTGTTTCCAAACAACCTCTCCCGTCTCTGTAACTTCCATGTCCATGTCTTTCATATGAACTGATGATCGTGAATCGTGAATCGTGACTGAGGAGGAAACATGTAAATATCAAATTGCAAGAGCTGAGCCATACACATGCATATTTAGACGTCTGTACATACATATAGCATAGCATCAGCCTTGGAAAAGCAGATGAAAAAAACCTGCATTAAAATCCACAAAATCATCTTTTCATTTGTGTAGGTTGGCATACATGCACATTATATTCATCCATTTTTTAAATATAATCTGCAGGCAAAAAAGTTCTTGGTTACACCGTAAAAACTAGTGCATGTAAAACCTACTATTATTTAGTGTTTTTATGAACGCAGTTATGATGCATCGCGAGTTCGCCTAAAACGCATCCAAAATTTTAACGTGTACCTAACATTCATTGAAAACGCATCTAAAGTGCTTATCGAAGCTACGTTTTAATGCGTTTGTCGTTTCAAAACTGTTAAAACAGGAAATTTTGAAAGGCCTTAAAATTGATACAGTAGAAAATTCAGACCTTAAACTTGTTGAAATAGGAAATTTTGAAAATTGTTGAAGTCCAGGATGCTTTTATGATGCCCTTAAGAAACATCC
>JAAXYX010001724.1:0-21054 GCA_036851915.1 Ptenothrix huangshanensis | reverse complement strand
GGAAAAGTAATCCACAATGTAAATTGTAATTGTGAAAGAGTAAAGCAAATAAAGTAAAAGATGGGTTACGAGTCTGTATGAACTGAGGTTAAATCGGACTATAAACCCCACATTTATTTAAATCCCAAATAAAGTACTGTAGAAAACACATTGCACCAACAAAATCTAGTTAACACTTTGACATACGTCAAGGCATGCAATCATCAATCATACCTAAAAATTAACAAGCTTAAACTGACACACTGAACATTGAACAGCTACATAACGTTAACAATATCGCTGTACTCGGTGTCACCTCATTTAAAAATTGAAGAAAGTAAGCACAAATAAAACATCTTTTCAAGATATAATGGAGCAGACTTTCGGAACAGTGAGGGTTTAAACTTAAATGGGCAAACTTTGAATGAGTATACAGCTGATTTACTACAAAACTAAAATACCATAAAATAATTAAATGGAAGAAGGAAAATTAAAATGCTTTTTTGACCTAATTCCCTGCAACGTAGATTACATTTTAGAATAATTTGCATAGATTATACAAACCGCAGAATAAAGTTAAGGTCCCGGAGGCATTTGAGGTTGACACACACGCAATTTAATTAAATCTAGCATGTGAGTAATTAATTCAACTGCATGAAACCCATGAAGAAGAATCGACCCAAACTACAATGATAAGGACAACATGATGCATGAAACCCAACTTACCCAACAGCATTAGCAGATAAGTTGATATTCTCAGACGACCAAGCAAGATCAGATGTAGATCGACTAAGGAAAGACAGACGACTTAGATTTAAATGAGATCGGGATCCTTCTCTTCGGAGCTTTTCAGCTTCAGCTGGGTCGTTGTATCGAAACATATTTGTTCCCAAACGAATCACACATCCTGCAATGTAAACAATGGTAAATTACAAGTTTCGATATGCTGCAATGAAATTACAACTCGGATTACAAACTCAAAATTTATTTTTTTATATAGCCAAACAAGGGAAACCGCTCACTCCATCTGTCTCAACGCATTTCGCACTATGTATTTTAACAGATTCGTTATTAGCGAATCTCAAAAATAATTATCTCACTGCCAGATACCGAAACCTTGCTATGTTTAGAAATGAGATTAAATGAGATATAAAAGACTCGGGGGTACGACTACTTTATCTGAAATACCCAAAAATCAAACGATAGCAAAAATTCCATCATATTAACATTTCCATCGTATTTTTTCCAAGAAAATAATAAGTGATTTATAAAGATCAAAATATGAATATCTTTAGCAGTCCAATGGAGATACATCCAATTTCACCCTTTTGCGAAAGTTCACTTGACAAGAAAATGCCTTTAGTTTTAAACTGTACAATATTTGCACTTTAAAACAAACATATTTGAAATTAAGAATATATTATTGTTGTTTTAGCATATATGAATGAGGATTTTCTCGTTACAACGTTTATAAGCGGTATAATTAACAATCTCTGTTAAAACAAAAAAGATAATAATAAGTGCTACTTTGCAAAAAAACAACACAGAATATTTTCCATTGTGTTTTCAAACTACTTCGAAACAAATTTTGGCTAAACATTTAAAATTGGGATAAAAAATAAAACGTTTATTAAATTATAATTTGTCATCTATGGCTGCTTAAAGATGAATACCGTCTGCTAAAATTCCTATTTTATATTTCGGTTTCAGATTCGGTTTCGGTTCAGTAATTTTGGCTTTTGCCGACTAGTTAAAATAATATTAAAATATTCGGCAACGGCTGAATTTTAATATAATAATAAATATAATGGATTTTATTCATAAAACGAGTAATGAACTTAATTTATAATTAAGTAAAATGAACTTCATCAAAGTGCAGGTTTTGTGTGAAATTGTCATGATTCCAACATCGTCGTTGAAGGTGCAAAACTTAACACGCTCTGAGAAATACGTTACAAAAAGATGCTACGTTTCACAACTTCAAGAACCAAAATGTATCGATCAGTTCAGTATACCTTGAGAAAGTCTTGTAGATTTATCAATTTGTTGTCCATTGACAAGACAGTTGGCTCCATTGGAGGGAACTAAATTTGCTACACCATTTTCCAGCAGTATGGAACAATGAATTGATTCGAGTCCAGAGCCTCGCAGAAGGATATCGGGCGTTCTTCCTTCGTCATTGTCGTCCTCAGCACCAATGGTTGTTTCACCCTCCTTCAAATCAATCCCAATCATCATTAGATACTGATAAATGTTACTCAATCCAAATAATAATAAAAGAAATAAAACTGCAAACTTTTATACCCAAAGAGTATTAAAAATGACATAATACCTTTAAATGATAAAGCGTAATTCCAGTACTTAAAAGATCGTCATCAATTCCAATTAAATGAGGCATCTGAGAATCTAGAACGACTCCAGTCCCAGCTTTACGCAACGCTAAATCCTTTTGTTCCATCAGAATTTTTTGAGTTTCTTTCCACTTCTCCGTCCACTCTTCTGTTAGCACCTTCTCCTTGGCTTCTTTCTCATGCAATTCCACCAGCACTGAGTCTGAACTCTGAAATAGTTCATGCTTCTATCAGTACAACAAAAACATTTTACGTTTCCTTGTTTATAAATACTATACAAACAAGGTTCCATGTGTGAAATTGTCATCCATAGGTTAAACACAAAGTCGAAAACACTAGAGAACATGTTTTTGACATTAACACTGATTACGTACGATTACACACTTCTAACGGGTGTGGATCAGACTTTCCCAGATGTGAAAATCAATACGCACTCAAGTATTTACTTAAAGGAAAAGCAAAATAGAAACGATGAATAATTAAACGTTAGTGTAGGCGTATGTTTACATTGTATTCCTGTCATAATCAAGAAGCTTTGTAAATGATTACACGTCAAAATTAAAATGCGATCAATTTTTATCAGTACGCATCCATGCATAGACTTACATCCGAATTACTGCCCAGCATAGTTTTCAACTTGTTAATTTCTGCTCGAAGTTCTCGAATAAGTTTGACATTAGTATCCTCATTAATTGTTGGTTTGTTGATAATATTCTTGGCTCGGTTAGCGTACCGCAATGTGCTCAGCGTTTCTCCATAGTTGACATCGGCGGGAGAAATTGCTGAAATTGCATATAAAATTGATTAGAATTATTTATTCATGAATTCACCCACTACAATGACAATGGCAATGACACACCCTACCGCATTACTCTTTTAGGAACAGTAGCGCAAAGTCATTACATTTTCATTGGCATCGTATAATTCACTCGCATAATGTAATTACCTGCTATCATGATAGTTTTAGCATTTCCACCCAGCGAATCCTTTAAGAGCCACGTTAGCACAGAATTCCTATAAGGTATATGTCCAGCGGTTTGCTTATTCTTAGACTGGGCTGCATCAGCCAATGCAGATATAACGGATCCTAACGTTACTAAAGATTTATTAATATGTCCTCCTTCTTTAAGACGTTGACCAGTCGCACCTGACGCGTCAGCCCTCTCGCTACAAGAATATAATTGAAAGGAACATAAAAAATCAGAGCACAAATAATTCTTTTATAATTCATTACGGTCTGAATCATGACTTGTATGATTAAAATGATAGTTCATAACAATAACAGCAACAACACTAACAATAATAATGACGTATATAATTGATAATTAGATATTTAAATTGTGAACGGTTACAAAACCGTAGTAAAGTAATAATAAAAACTTTACCTCCCGGCAAGATCCACTAAATGGATTTTGGATACAGTCTCACTAGGCATATCACCCACGAAGCTGGCCTGTACAAAAGTCATGGTGAAAATGGCATGGCTCCTACTGCTCACATCATTCATATTAGTGCTGGCCGTCGTTCGATTTGCATTGCCTCTCTCCATGACATCTTGAATATCCGAATAATCCATGACTAAATGTTTGGACAGATCTTCAACGTAGATTCCATGCTTATTATGCTCACGAACTTTCAGGCTATGAGTTTGATTCTTCTTGAGCAAATCCTTGACACGCTCGTTGTAAATCTCCAGATAGCTCACTTCCGTTCGGTACGTGGTTCCCTTCTCTTTCCCTTGATTCATTCGGTGAAACATATCCTGTAATTTTAATTAACGCAAAGCCATTAGTTTCACTTTATTATTCCATAACTAACACAATTCCATAATCACACAGACGCATCTTAACCAAGATGCAAAGATAATAATTAAACTATATACTACAGGTAGGCGGTAGGTATAACGGAAAAGTTTTTTCATTAAAGAAGGTAGTAAATATAGAAAATCCATAAACACACCTTGCAGATCCTTGGTATAAGCCCTTGAAATTCCTTTAAAAAAGAGAGAAAAACATGAGATCATTATTGTCATCCAAGTACTTAAAGGTTCAAAATTAAATTAAATAGCGTGCGCTCTACATACTAAAACAAGCAGCATCACTGCCGCTGCATCTAAGTATCCGTATATAATTGCAACATCTGACATTCTGAAACCGTATACAGGTATACGTATGTACATTACACACTCTTTAGATTTATGACCAAAGCTAACCCGTTGAATCTACAAGAAGAAAGGGAACAAGAACATGAACAAGGAGAACGCGAGCCTATCTTTAAGTACCATTATAGTTCTATCCTAGACAATAAAATAGCTCGAAAGTTAACCCAAATGGTCATGGGTGGCTGCTTCACAATAAAACAAAACATTCTAAAGCTCTTTCTACCAACAGCATTAACCAACAAGGCGTACCTGAGTTAAGTATAATATACTGTTCAAGTGTTGACTATAAAATCCACATCGAAATCATAATCCGCCAACTTGTACCTCAAGGGCTTTTTAACATCCGATATAACAACAATCAGAATCAGAACGTCCTTTTATTATTACTGCAATCACCTACTTACTTCCTGTTATAGTTGAGATAACTACAACTGTTATAATTTATTATCATTTTACTAGTAGAAGGTACCAGTATATTATGCCTGAAAAAGTGCCCGGCATGTCATATAGGTAATTGTATGATTGCTTCAGATGCAATAAAAATAAATTCTTATAAGTACCTATATCTATAAAATAAAAGTAAATCATGGTGTATTTTGATAAGGACAGTTGGGTGAGAAGACGAGACGAGATCGGATAAGCCATTGAAAAAACATGGGTAATGTAATGTGCCGTACGTCGAGTACAAAGAGCAAATTTAAAAGACAAGTTCAACAGGAGCAACACTTACAGGTGATGATGGTGAACCCATCATTGTATGAGTTTTCCCACTTCCAGTCTGACCATAAGCAAATACACAGGCGTTGTATCCCTCAAATGCATTCCCAACCACATCCATGCCCAGATCCTTAAAAACTTGCTCTTGAGACGCAAAGTGATCATCTTCAGGTTCAAAAGACCAGTAGGAGTAGTCAAAGGTAAAGTCTCGATATTTTTCTCGTGTAGCCTCACCAACCTGTTTCGTATCCGCAACCTATTACAAACAAATTAAAAATCATTACAATGGAACATTTTTCTTAATTATTTTACACGCTACAATTTTATTTTAAAACCCTGTCATAATATCATAACCATACCCATACCATTCGATGGTTTGGTTAGACACCAGAACAAGTACGAGAACCACTATCTCATTTATCTCGTAATTATAGACCATTAGGCATGAAATACATTTTTAACACCAGTTACGATTACCTGCAGTACCCCTATGGCTTTTGCTTTGGTTATCGTGTATTACACTCTCAGTGCCAAAATTTAATTAGCGCCTTGCAGCTTTCTTCCGAAAACATTCATAACTATTAATACTGTATATACTAAGTAAGCGTAATTACAGCCAGACAACTCGAGATTCAAGACACGATCATAGGTAAATTAATTTATTTAATAAGCAAAGTGACAAGTGACAAGCGACATAACCATAGGTGTTCACGCCATATCCAAAGCCAGACAATGTTCTGTGTAGAAAACGAAGGCAAATGCAAACGAATACCTACTGCATCTTTAATTCTGAATTAAAATCTTCGAACTGAACTACTTTTCTCTTTCTTCCCTCCGTTAAGTAATGTGCGTAATATAATGGGAGTAAAAGTTGGAGTTAAAATGCAAGAAAATGATGGTATTATTACAGAACTCACTTTTCATTTCTCTTTCCACACTATCTGATCTCATATTAGCAGAAGCAGCAGTTGCATACAATATATAGGTACGACTGGGCGAGCATGAACGCAGAAAATGAGCCAACTAGCAACTAACAAGTCCGAGCTGAGAATGTGTGCGGTAGAGCGATTGTCAGATCTACAAATTAATGTTATTGCGATTTGATAAAAGTGGTCACCTGTCAACAAAACCATGCTCAATTTGTCATAATGATTACAACCGCGATTTCACCAACAACCGACTCATTCCATCAACTATTACAATAATTATGCCGACGACAACGCTAACGTTAACGTCAACCAAAACCTCACGCAGCTCAGCATACCTACGTATCTCTCCAACGAAAAGGTACTACAATCCGTATGCAGGGGATCATATATTTTTTGTAGGCATAATTCTAACAAGAACATGAACAGCGATCAACTAATACAGATATATCTAGACCAAACGATAACACCTATAAATTGAGAATAATGTGCATATACATACACTGTCTTTAACATCACTAACTATTGGCACCAGAACATCGACATGATTTTATTATCAGTAGCATCTCTTCTTGCGTCTAGTTAAATTGTATTACCTATATTTTACACGAAACAAAACATTTTAAAAATTCATGCAATTGTATATACGTTCATATGCATACAGGTAATAGCTAAAGGTGCAAAACACGCTATCTTATTTTCTCCGCAGTGATACAGAATAATGTAAAAATTGCATGAAATATCTTTTGAGAAAGTTCAAACGATGGTAAATTCCTGCTTTTGAAAAAAAATCCAATAAATGACACCTTTCTGTACAAGTGCAAAACGCCACGACAATAACATTTTTACAATTGTGTTAAAGAAAAGCTTCGAAACCCTATTTGAGCACGTTTTAAAAACTGCAAATGTTTGTAGTACATACATAAATATACAGTAGCAGTAGCACACTATTAAGAAGGTACGAAAACCTATCAAATAAAATTAATTACGTACTTTTAAAAAGGTGCGAAGTAGTGTAACTGCTTACTTTTCTAAGGGAACAAATTGAACGTAGTTGCAAACTTTTGACAAGATGTAAAACGGGTTAGTTCTACAATATTCAAAAAGTATACAACTATTTCAACTACATACTTTTGAAAGGTGAGAAATGGTGTGATTTCCTACTTTTGAAAATAGTGTGTAAACAAGGTTATGATAACATGTTGAGAAAGTACGTAAAACAGTTTTTTATCTCACAATTTTGAAAAGTGCGAAGAAGCGTGATTCCATTTAATTAAAGAACTTCAAAAAGCTGCAGCTGCATACTTTTCTGAAGATGTAACACCTGATACCAGCAGTGTTTGAAGAAAGTGCAGCACGCTGCAATTGCATATTTTTGCGAAGGTGCGAAATTTCATTACTCTATTCTTTTAAAACACAGTAAAACACTGTGACTTCGTATTTTTAAAAAACAGTTCAAAGCATTACAAATGCATTCTTGAAAAAAGGTTCAAAACACTACAACTATTTACTTGAAAAGGCGCAAAACCTAATAACTGCATGTTCTGAAAAGTATACATAACGCTGTAAAAAGTTTCTTGATGACATTAAACCAAAAATTGCGAACTCGTGAAAAATTTCCAAACCTTAAAACTGGATCACTTTGAAAGGAACGAGCTTTTGAAAATATTTTTAAAATTAATAGTTCCGTCTACTTTCCAAATAGAAAACGTTGCAATAAAATCGTGATAATTCATCACCCCATTGAAAACGCATACAGTAAAGTACGTACATTTGTAGGTAAGTAGATTTACGCAACAAAAACCTTGAATATAACCCTAGGAAAAGTACACAAAAGTCCGACAATGTTCAATTCCATGCTTTTACTCACCCAATTGCAGTCAAGCTCAAGAATAATAATATCGTGTAGTAATAACATAGTTATTCGTGCTCAAGCAAAGTGCTCAAAGCAAATAGTACATTTTGCTCGAAACCAAATAAAATGGGCGTTTTGCATTTTGGCACAAATGAAGACATTCTTTATCCTTTACATACATACGAACGTACATTTTGAACTCTAATATATAATTATTGTACACATCGCGCTCAATCGCACCTAACACTACTGCTGAGATCGTGCTGAGTTTTCCAAGGAAATCATAATTTAATTTTAATTTCTGTCCAACCGAATCACCTTAATAATTATCAAACCTATGCAATGTCAATAAATACCCCATAACGAGAGCAAACTGTGCACTCAATTCTGCATTTCACTACAAACTTGCGATTATCTGTTGAAGAAAGTTAAGCTTCCCTTTTCAAAATCATTGCACACGCACCAGGACAGGACAGGCCAAGCCAGACAACTACCGACATCAATATACAGCAAGACCTACCCAGCAACCAGTAATAATAAAACTGAACGCACAAATAGAATGAATATTAAATGTCAATCCTAAAATATATGTAACTGTAAGAAAAATAATAAAAATAAAAGTAACAACGGCACGCAACACAAAATCAACAGTTCGAAGCAACGAAAGCAAAAAACAGCTTCCTATATTTCTGACTTTTTTAAATCCTGACAAGCAAGAAAAGGAATAAAAGTAAAAATACGCAAGATGGTAAATGCGAAGAAAAGCAAGAACAAGAACCTTTTTACTCCTTCAATAAACAACAATACGCATAATTACAGAAAAATAAGGAAAGAAGGATAAAAATATAAAAGCACAAGGAAAATCATTTAAATAGCACTACTAACATCTACAGACGAAAGCAACTGCGTATAGGTACCAAATAGGAGGCACCCTAATCCTAACATGACGCATACGAAGAACTTTCACAGCATTAATATTCCAGTGATCCACTTGTTCGTCATTATCATCATCATCGTTTGTATTCTAATTCTAATAATAAAAATAAAATTATTAATATTGCCTCATAAGTACTAATACCACAAAAAAACAATTTTCCAACTTAAATGTAAATCTATTTCGCAAATCCTGCCCCAACCCACGTTTGCATAACACAAAATATCAATTTACCTATTCCAAATCCCAACCAAATATTATCACACCATTAATTAGCAATTGGAAAGTTTCTCGCTTTAATATTACCTGTTCTATTCTATTTGTATTCTATCTCATTCTATGCTACTATTTCTTCGCTAAAATGAAAATGAATGCGACAAATCTCTGCTTGAACATATTATACTATTATGCCATAGCAATCCAACCCAATCCAATACAATACAGTGCTTTACAATACCTCAATACAATAATGATACAAGCCGTCTCCTCGTCGTCTAGGTACTAAAATACGATCATGATTATCATCGTCTAACTTGCGTTCGAGCTCTTGCTCTCGTGCTTGAATTTATTCTACCTACTTTTTTCGTCACAACATTTGTGTCTGTCTTTGTGACTGTTTATGTCCTGTCCTGTCCTATTCTGTTCTGTCTTGGTCTTGGTCGTCTGTCACACAGTGTCGTGTAGTATGATTTTGTACAGAGGAATATCAAGATGACGATTAGCAAAAAAAGAAGACGATGAAGCCCTACATAGCCTAGTTTACTCATCTACAAGATTTGCGACATTTTTTGCGACTCTTGTCATCACACAACTACACTATCTGCACTACTGCATCCCCTCGCACTTGTTCTCGTTCGTCTTACCTATCCGTATCGCACTTCACATCTATTCTGGCCTAGCACTAGCATTAACATTTTAGCATTAGCTTTAACAACCAAACAACCATGAATGATGAATACAAATACAATGGCTCCATAGGACCATCTATACACATATCTCTGTAGCTATTATCTATTCATCTTTCTTCGTCCTGTTCTTCGTATTTTCATTTTTTAGTTGCTTCAAAACAGAAAAAGAATTCATGAATATGTATATGTATGTACATTTCTGAAAAGCGCGTTGTCTTTATATTTGTATTGTCGTAGTTGTAGTCGTAGTCGTTGTCCTAATGTCCTCAAGTCCTTGTATCGTATCGTGCATGCCGTGTCGGACGTCGAATCCAAGCAAAGCCACGGCGGACGGTGACGGCTGTCGGCCTCCCTTCTGTAACAATATAGTCTCTTCATCTATTGTTCAGCCACCATCGATGCTCATAAGTAAGAACAGAAGAGAACAAAACAGACCAGAGCAACACTAACACCACCAATACCAACGCAACGCAGTGCAATGCAACGCTAAACCAAGCAAAGACACTATTTTTTACTTATTTTCCCTCCACTTCATCTCCTCTACTTTTTATCCATTTTTTCAGTGAAGATTAAAGCAACCATTTTTTACGCTTCCCAGATATCCACAAAATGACACACACACAATAAATTTCAACACGAGTTCAACACTTTGAGCAGCCTAGCACAAAAAGTGCTGAGAAATAAATACCTAATACCGTCCTTGAAGGTGCAAAATACGCTATGTATTCATTATGTAGACTTGGTACCTACGCATTAAGTGCACATGCCCATCATTTTCTCTCATTCAAAATATATATTATATGAAAGTGGATTTCCATGAAACTTAACCCCTTTAACGAAAAAAAACACTTCATTAAGAAAGAACATACACAGGTAGATTCTTGTATGTTGTTTTGGGAATCTTCAAGAAAACTTTGCTATTAGCACGTTATACAGACAGTTCATGCTCATTAAATGTGATTTACCGATTTTATTTTTTGAAAATATCCTAAAACCCTCTTATTGCAACATTATGATAAGTAAATACTCAGATCGCGTGGGATATGTGAAAAGAAAGAATTATTCTTGTCAATATAGTTAATTATGAGTATAATTACTCAACATTCCCACAATGATTCTTTACAGCGTCTAATGTAAACTGCTGTGCTAAATAATTGAAATTAGCATTGAAGCCTAGGACAGTGAGACTGACGACACATCTTTGCTTCCCATTTAGTTTCCATGCTAATTATTACATATCCACGTATACCTCCTGTATACGGATTCAGAGTTGACATAACTTAACCCAAGGCACGATACTTGAGCACGAAACACGTAAATACAGAAGTAATTAGAGTGTTTATTATTTTTGAACAAAATTGTTTCGCCTCCTTTTCTGATTTAGTAAATGGATAGGCAAAGTCGCTCCTTTGTTTTTGCTCCTTATTCATAAAACTACGACGTAAATTCCAACCACTATCACTATCTGAAAATCTACCTGGCATGCTGTAATAGCCCAGAATAGTAAGCAGTTTATATAAGTCTAATGAGAATTTCTTTATCGTGCTGAAGCTATAATAATCCTTGAAGTAATGAGTTACTACATAATACACACATACTAAGTTAGTATTCATTATACCTAGGAGCATATCAAAGTGGGCAAAATTTAGCCGACAGTCTGGAAAAATCTTTTTAACTTAAGCTCTCAAGTCCAACTCCAAAACTACTAAAGAGCCCAACGCCTCCAATCAAATCCATTTCAATCCCATGCATTCATCCAGGCAAAAGGCAATGTTCCCTAAAAACCACCTTGAGAACTCCACTTACTAATGTCAATGGGAGGACATTTCGCAACTCCGTCAGTACATTCACTACTACTGACTCTCAGACGCTAGCTAGACTACCCACCTGCCAAAACTACTTAAGTGATTTCTTGTCCTCTAAATTCTCAACCCTCAACTCAACCCAAGGAAGTCAAAGTCAACAGACAAGCGACTGGACTTAAAAGTGGAAAGGAAAGGAATGGAATAGAACGTTTTTCGTTTTGCAAGCTTTTAAACACAAAGTCCAACAAAAACAACAACAACTACAACCCTGTCATCACTGCATTAAAAATGCGAATTTGAATGCACCATCCACCCCATTGCAAAAGATAAGTATAGGGAGTACTATGAGGATCTTGACTTTTTATACATTAAAATCACCTGTGGGCGGTAGAAAAACAGCATAAATTACATAAATGCATTTCAAGTGTCAATCCAGGTCTCTACTATCAAATTATGACACATTTATCAATACTCCCCTGGGGGAAATGGGCAGACACATGTGAGACAAGACAAATTGTCAATTCTCAATTTGTAAAACACAAATAATAGCATTTAGAGAGGTATTTCAAGATTTCAATGTTTGCTCAAAAAGTGGAGGGATTCTATGGCCTGATTTAAAGAGCACATTTCTGACGTTGGTTGGTGTTGATACTTTTAATCCTACGCATTGACATGGAATGGAATGGGTGACTGGGTTCCTACGAAAACAGTATCATTGTTTTGAAACTGAAGTGTATTGTTTTGTGTTTGTGATTGTGACACGTTTGTACACAACCATGCAATACCATGCCATGCTAAACCTTTGGTGATTGTGATTATGAAAAAAAGAAAACGAAACTAGAGACACTGCACTGCCAGCAAGAGCTATATCTGTATAGCAGTACCAACAGTAGTAGCAGCAACCTGCATAAGACTTGATGTTTTCATTCAAAACATTGAAAACAACATAAAAGATGAAAGACGAAAATAGTAGTTCAGCCATCCATGCAAAACAAAGTTGGTCTTTTTCATGATTCTACATTATGTACATTTGACAAGATAAGATGTTGGAGTGGGATTTGGATTAGGATTTTACGCTCCTTTGGTGCCATCGACGCTCAGTGTTTAATCTTTCTTCATGTTTATACCCTTAAAATGTCGATTTCGACGTCGACGTCAAAGTCCAAGTCGAGCTTAGTTAAAAGTTTCGCTCGTTCCTCCTCATCAACTTCATCCCTTCAACAAATAATCTTTTTTAAACGAACAGATACCTGCACTCAATTTTGCAAAACGATAGGCATATAGTTTCAACACAATACAACAACAGGATTAAACGGTGCTGACTATGAGATTGCTGTCGCTGCCTCCATTCTCAAGTTTAAACCCTCGCCTCGGTAGGTACATAAAATACATAAATAAATGAATGTCTACAAAGCACAATGCTGCTTTAAACAAACTAAGTACGTTCGAACTTCAAACCCAAATATATACTAGCCGTACACCCGACGCCACTCAGAGCTCTCATCGCTAAATATCTCCAAATCTGTGACTTTTGTAATCACACATCGTCTCATATTTGGCTACCCCATCATTTTAAGATTATATCTAGAGGTAAGAGAACTGAGAGCAAAGCCAGATCCTTCGGGTATACGACTACTCTTTTATCTTTGACATTCATTCTCCATCCTCCGTTAAAGTATAATCGAGCTGATACTGTACTGTACTGAGCCGAGCAGCAATAATTGTTTGACAGCCCCCATTACACATTTACATTTAGTCTAGCATGCTTACCTACGTTAGCTACTAACTACGTATTAACTCACTCACGGGAGAGTAACACTGGGAAAGAAGTCGATCCCA
Organism: Ptenothrix huangshanensis; assembly: GCA_036851915.1. NCBI lineage: Eukaryota > Metazoa > Arthropoda > Collembola > Symphypleona > Dicyrtomidae > Ptenothrix > Ptenothrix huangshanensis. Next base: position 7,579 of record JAAXYX010001724.1, on the reverse strand, counting down.
TGCCAAAACCCAAGTCAAGTTAAAATAAAATTATGTACACCTAGATCCTATAAAGTACCATTTAATGATATGAGCTTCGTGCCTTTTTTCATTTGCTCATCGTCAATTTAGTCTTGCTTGCCTTCAGTTTACTTTACTTTGCCTTTGCTCTCTGTGCTTAATTTGCAAGTCTGCGTGTGCCACTAAATTTAATTTTGTGAAAAACTCATCGTCCTTTTTTAACTTTCATGCGGAAAATCGTCGTTTTGAACCAAGACAAACAAGTAGAACCAAGAAATCATATATGTACTCTGTAGTGCTTTTGTACTTTGGGGCTGGATCCATTAGACATTTATATAAACAGCAAACAAGTCAGGTAAACACTAAACACGATTGTGATTTGTGAATTTTCTTCCAATTCTGATGACTAATCATTTAGTGGACTACAGATACAGACTACAGATTAGACACCTAATGGATTGTATCATGTAAGATTAGGGTTAATACTGCCATTATTTTATCAACAATTAGTTTCCTCTTCCTATCATCGCAATGTTTTAGACATTTTATATAGATGCATAGCGAATGCAGCAAGATTCTACGGTGTGCCAAAGCTTTCTAACACACTAACTACAGAACTACAACCAAAACGGAAACAGCAACAGCTCCCAGAGCATTACCGAAGATTCCTCGATGACGAGAACGCTTATCCCAATTCACTTTTTGTTAGCCCTGCTCCTTTGTGCACTAAACAAACAAGAAACATCAGCTGTCAGCTGAATAAGCTTAATCTGTGTAAGCTGTCGTTGTCGGCAAACATAATAAAGTCGGCGATAACTATGTGCAATCACAACACAACATAGTATAGCAGAGCATTGCCAAAGTCGCACATCATGATCATCATATGATACTCCTGTCATTTACACTACATCATATATTATACGATCTCTCAAACTATAAAATAAAAGTAGAAAAGTTAACAATACCATGAGACAATACGAAATACAAACAAAACCCAACACATGGCATCCATAAACATAAAATCAAAAAAATAAAACCACCTGACAATCCACATCCACAATCCTTATTCCTGATTCTGACTCTGACACCCATTCAACTTTAACTCGAAAGTCAGAATCTAAAGCCACGAAAGTTAATACAACAAGGCAAGGCAAGGAAAAGCAATGCAGAGCAACGTACGACAAGACAATACAATACAAGACCAGGACAATTATGCAGAAATACAGAATGCAGTCCATGTTCATAGAAACCTACCAACCTATAGGTAGGTATTTGAGAAACGAGTCCTAGTTATTTATTTAATTTATATTACAGCCGTAAAAGCGTCTTTCCCTCTTCCTCATCATCATCATCATCACAGTCATCTAATCTAGTGCCCTTTTACTACTGTACTTTGCTGTGGGTAAAAGTTAAACTGTATTCTGTAACACGAAGATCCGACTTTATTTAGTAATGGAAGGAGATAGACATCAAAACCAACATCAACATTAACTACCCACCTTATACAAACCCAAAGACGAACAGAAAGTAACTGCATGGCAATGACAATTCAGTAGCAGGCAGGTCGAGAAGAATTTCATCTGTTTCTACAAAGAGATGAAATTAAGATAGGATGCCACTGCGAAATCTCCAATCATTCTTAACTAGCCATTTACAACTTGCACATGCATTAATATCAATCCTTTTAAAGATATCTATGCTCCGGCAATGGTAAAGTGTAGAGTTTGCTACATCACTTCGAAGGAATCAAGTCTCAGCTTGGATTGGGTTGAATCAGCACTTGGAACATTTACCCTCTCATTTACGACGGAGATTAAAACCATATAATATCATTATTATTCCACGATTGCAATACTGCATTGTATTGTATTGTATTCTCTACCTCACTGCATACTGCATTACATTTCCCTACAAACTCTATCCATTGTTTGCTTTAGTTTGATTTTAGTTTCCCCGTCAGATGCGATCAGACGAGTCACAAACCGTCGTCTCATCCATCAATAAGTTCATAAATCCATGCCCATCTACGTACCATCTGCGCCACAGAACCACATTATAAACTACAGTAACAACCAGGTAGGTATACACATGTAACTAATCTAAACTGCACTCTTTCCTCTACACCTTTCCCAACACATTCTTTAGCTTTATTAACTCCAACTCGTAACTATTGCCATTATCATTAACATTAACATCGTGAGCTGATTAGAAAAATCCAACAGACAATATACAACGTCTATGGATGAGAAGCACAGTGTAGCAGAAGAATCTTCTATGAGATACATAAAACCAATTATTATTGAAGAAGATTAGATTTTTATAATTTATAATACACACAGAATACAAAGGGTAGGAAGATCAAGTGTCAGTTTGTCAGCTGCACACACATATTCGGACATTCTAACGGTCCATTCATTTCCCCATCACCATTCTGTCCCATCTCATACGATGAGCCATTCCATTTCATTCCGTTGCACACAATGCAATGCAAGACATCGCTCAATACATCGGAATCACAATCACATCAAGTCACAACCGAACCGAGAGGTAATTACAATTGCATCCGTATGTAGGTAAAATTCCCTCGCACACTGATTTCAAAGAAATACTGTGAAATAAAAGAAAACCTAAATATCTGCAATCTACAACCTATATGATTGAACTAAAGACCAATGCAGACAAATGCATCCTCATTCCTCATAATTACAGACAAGAACAGTTGCCAACGCGTAACCATACATACATTTAGTTCTATTTTATTTTACCACATCATCTTCTACATGACTATGCCTATGACCCACACACGCCGTAGCATACGTGAATACATACTACCTACCTAAGTACCTACCTACACTTTCTCCGTTTCAAAATCTCCCAATGAAAACTAATTTAAAATTCAAAATTTCAGAATCTATCTAAATAGACAGAGTGAATGAAGTCCCGTGGACTAAATAGGATAATGGATGAGTGATGGTGAGTCTCGAGTAAATGAGGAAGAATAATTAATATGAATGCCAATGTGAAAATGCTGGAGCAGAGATTGTAAGGTGATTTTTTATCCATTTTAATTTCAAGATACAGTTGGTGATGATGGATGGTGTTATTGCTTCGCTTTTACTACTACCTACTATTGTTGTACTTATCTCCTATGCCCCATCATCCGATCCTTCCCTTATTCCTTCGTTAGTTTCTTGTTCTGCATTTGTGATTTTAAACCGTATTATTACCTGTTACGTTCTGTTCTGTGCAGTCTTGACTTATCTTATCTTTGGTAGTACGTACATACACAAAGCGCTACAAAACTTACCTATGCTATGCTTACAATGCCTATGTACTATGTAGGTGGTTGAGTAATTTTATCCGTGTAGTCGTATTCTACCGTAACTCTATGGGCTCTTCACACAATTCCTTGTTGAAAATGAAAAATATGAAATTTCGAGTTCGACTTTCATGACATGACACACGATAATATTCTGTTTCTGGTGTAACTTGAAGGGCTGAGTAGAAATGTAACTGAAATGTACACGAGGGGTGCATTGAAGTCAGACAAGACAAAGCCAAAGCCAAAGTCAAAATGCTCCACGAGGAAAAGAAAGAGCAGAAGAAACCATTGTAGCGTAGACTCGAGATTGTTATTAAATTTCATATGGCTCCATAAAAGCATAACAGAACAGCGAGGAAAATTCAATTTACAAATTGCAATGACTATGATGTGTAGCTACTAAATGTAACTACAATAAATAAATATGTAATAAACGACTTGAATGCCATGTCATACAATGCAATGCAATTCAATGATACGATATCCTCCGAGATGCTGATTATGTCAAATATGTTATCTTTGACCGCAAGTCAACCCCAACACGTCCGAGCCCACAACCCCAGTCTTCTACCTTGTAATTACCCTATTAGACTATTGCCATTAAGTACCTACCTACTAGGGCTACAGCAATATTATTATGTATATGTGTATGTATATTACACATGATTATGATTATTACCACAGTACTTTACTGTAATCTAGATTGTAGCTGTACTCACTGATTCTTTAGAGAACATTGTGATTTTTTGCTAGCGGGGATCCTTAGCTCGTTCTGTTACTGGTCATATATCTACATTTCAGCTTCAAAAATGAAGCATCAATTGAACAATAATAAATAAGATATAATGACGTAGGTACACTTCAAATAAAACCCTAAAGTGGGCATAAATACATACAGGAATATTCTAGACTATAATTTTCCTTAATATATAACGTACCTACCCCCATAATCTATTACGTACATACGTACACAGCTACATGTGATATCCTGATTCCTAAATGTAGTTTTCCTTTGAAGAACTACAAAGGTGGAGTATTGGTATTGCATTTCTTTTCATTGCACTTTTGAGTGCGCCCTAGTCTACCCTTCCTAGTATTTATCTCAAACTTCAAATCCATGATGCTATCATATGTTTATTACAATCATCGTCAGTGCAGTGGTTATAAGCAAAGTAAGGCACGCTTGAAAATAGGTTTGGATCTTGTTTCCAAAAAGTCAGGAAAACCACAATGACAATGACAAGCCATAGAACAACGCCAGAAAGTATAATGAATAGAAAAATTAAGCAATTTTTCCAATTAGAAAGTTTTGGTCTGGCTGATCCTACCATTGTTTTATACGTCTGATTAACTCTCGCCGCCGCAAATAATACTGCACTAATTAAGATTTAAAAGTACAAACAGGGACGTTGCTGCACCGTGTTGTGTTGTAGCCTAACAGTATGTTGCACCTGCGTGAAACAAGATAAGCCAGCTGAGAACCTGCTGATCGAAATATCAGAATCATAAACTCATAATCATAAACTCATACTCAAGCCTTTCAAGAATCGAATTTTCTACATTTGCATTGTATTTCGTATTCTGTGTCAAACCCCAAGCCAAATCCAAAGCCACCCGATCCCAGTCCATCAAATAAATAAACACCACAAACACCCAGTCAAAACAGATACACCTGGTTGATAATGTAATCTTGATTTTTGAGCCTGACAGGAAATTGAAATTTCTAATTCAGCGAATTCGTATGTGTGTGTAATTACGGATTATAATAATTGACATTAAGGAACCGCCACCACAATACGATCATTCGACCTAATAAAACATGGAAATTTAAATTTAAATTTAAATTTGCCTATCACGACATAATATTATATGCAAAAATCGAATTCATGCCATGCCACGCCACTCCACTCCACTCCACTCCATGCCATGCCATGCCAAGCCACACCATGCAATGCATGTTACAGAACCTACCTCGAGCTCTGACGATGGGCCCGGCATTCCAAATTAATTTCCTTTTCTACCAACTCCAACCGACCATTTGTTTGTCTTAAAAGGATGAATTCCTGAATGCAGAGTACATACCCATGCGGTATTGGGATTGGGATTAGTACCTATACATTTATCCTACAGGCCTCCTTGCATACCATATAGGATTTAAGCATAATACCATTCAATCAGAATCTCTATTAATTTTCATACCTGCACTTGACCTGAAAATTTTTTAATGGCGGATTACAATCACAATCATTACCACACCACACCATCACACCAGATCAAACCCAATACCAATTTTTACGATTAGTATACCTGCCAATAGACCCATCAACCAATACAAACACATTTCTTAATGTGTTTCTAGTGTTAGCAGTAATTATATAGAATTTTACAGAATCACCTCAACCGCCTCTGTCTCACATTAATCATACCTGTATTGTCTTTACTCAATCTAACATCTACCTCTTCAAGTCAATTTAAAAGCTACAGCTACCTAGAGTATATTATATGCCTAGTGATGCTGTCATTCTATAGATGATAGTAATTATTACACTCACACTCTAGCTAGAGCAACCACGTACAACATATATACATACATACATAGTAGTATTCCTCAGTAGTCCGTATTAATGTTACTAGTAGTCGGTAAGAGGAGTGAAGAGTGAACAGCCAAGACAAGACATTCCCAAGCAATTTAATTGGAAAATCACAGTTCATAAAAAATCCAATGCTGAGCACGAATGTGAATTCGAATTCGACGAGGAATACGAAATTGATACCCATCAATGGGGTTCCCAATTCCCAATACCCAATAGTGCTTTTCACCACGCTTTTACTTTAAAAGGTATTCTAGGTCAAGCATGTTGAGCGTGAAGAGTTTATAGCTAACTACAGCACAGTAATCAATTAACATTAGCAGAAGCACTAACACCAGGATAGGTAACAGCATGCTTCGAACCCTATGGGAAGAAAACGTCAAATCGAATGTCAACGTCAACGTCAACGTCAAAGTCAGAGTATAAGAGAGTCAACGTCACCGTCACAGGTAACTTTACTCACATCACATCCTCCTCCCCCTCTCTCGAGTAGATCCTCAGAGAAATCAAATAAAAAGTACATGAAGTCACATAAATGGAGACGATGACTCCAACTTGAACACCAAATCCAAATCTAACATACACTTTGGCTTGGTTGCCATTGGCAAACACGGTTTGCCAAAGCAGGTATGTACCTACGTAGGCTCTAACATTGGTATTAAACCTAAAATCATGTCTAAAGTCATAAGTCATCGCTTAAAATATATGATTGTCTTTTCCTGTTCAATAAAATTTAAATAATACCTACGTAGCGACTCGACTGCTTTTAATGGCTCCCTTCGGTTAGGTAGTTAGGCTTACGTCTTCCAACCAACATGCGATAGTCGAAATACCTACATACCTACCTACAACCATTAACCGTACAACTCAAAGGAACAATTATCTGTATTCCAACTATCGAAATTATTGGCAGTAAATCACATTCCTACCGTCAACATAAACATAAACCACGAACGTTTTCCCAAATGATATTCAAACGTCAATGTCGATGTCGATGCATTGAAATGCAACAATGCGAATTCGAATTTCTAAAATTCCGTTCTACCATATATTCTAATTATGTGTAGCGTTATACCTCGGGGTTGGAGTTAGAATTGTAATTGGAATGGGTAACACATTGCTGACTTTGGCCGTGAATACCCAGACATGTAAATAATTACTTTGGTCTACTACCTACCAATGCCTACCAAGTTCAAGATTTAGCTAGTTAATTATTTATATTTAGTCCAAGTCCGAACCACATCCCTTCCCCCAATACTATTAAAGCCTGTGTCTAAAGTCTAAAATTACACTTAACATCGCAACAAGCTAATAATAGTATTGGTAGTAGTATCCGCTTTTTTGCACTAGAGACAGAAGGTACCAATGTACTCTATGCTGCTAATCTTCGTGATAATTAAGTTGCTCTTGTATTTTTTTAGCCATTAGACTTCAACAACAATAATTATTATTATGGTTGGTGCTTAATGAGAAAAATTAGCTGTTTCAGTGCCTAACGTTCAGATTACTTCCACGTATACGTATGTCTGTATAGATACAGATGGTCATAATTACTAGAACTCTTTTAGAAAGGGATGATGTGATAAGCAATGTTTCGAGGAACCGAAATCACAATGTGATGCACAGCGCTGCGCTGCAATGCTTTGCGATGCGATACGATACTGAG
>JAAXYX010001723.1:0-21057 GCA_036851915.1 Ptenothrix huangshanensis | reverse complement strand
GAAAATCCAGGCGCGTTGTTTTAATGCTTGTCTGACTTAGCTTTCTTCAGTGTGTCTGGCTGTCTGGCTCCAGATATGATTAAAACATCGCACCCTATATGTTAAAAACGAGATTTTTACAGTAGCGTATCCAGGGGTAGGCAAAGTAGGCAACTGCCTACCTTGAAAAAGTGTTAAACATAAAAATTCCTACATTTTGAAAAACTGGTAAAAAAAACTCCTAAATTTTGAAAAAGTTAAAAAAACAAAAATTCCTACTTTTCAAAAAAGTGTAAAAAAAATTACTACTTTTTGAAAAAGGGCTAAAAAATAAAAATTCCTAGTTTTGGAAAAAGAGTTAAAAATAAAAATTCCTATTCTAAAAAGTGTAAAAATCAAAAATTCGTACTTTTCGGAAATATGTAAAAAATAAAAATTTCTTCTTTTTGAAAAAGTGTTAAAAATAAAATTTTCTCCTTTTTGATAAAGTGTTAAAAATAAAATTTTCTACTTTTTGAAAAAGTGCTAAAAATAAAATTTTCTCCTTTTTCAAAAAGTGTTAAAAATAAAAATTTCTCCTTTTTCAAAAAGTGTTAAAAATAAAAATTTCTCCTTTTTCAAAAAGTGTTAAAAATAAAAATTTCTCCTTTTTGAAAAAGTGTAAAAAATAAAAATTCCTGCTTTTTGAATAAGTGTTAAGAATAAAAATTTCTACTTTTTGAAAAAGTATAAAGACAATTTGTACCTAAAAAAGGGTAAAAAAATTCTACTAGTTGGAAAATTGTAAGAAATAAAAGTTCCTACCTTTTGAAAGTGCAAAAAAATAAAAAATCGGGTTTTTTGAAAAGTGTCAAGGTAAATATTTTCGTCTTTTTGAGAAAGTGTGAAAAATAAAAAATTGGACCTTTTGAAAAAATGATAAAAATAAAAATTCCTATTTTTGATAAAGTGTAAAAAATAAAATTTCGGTTTTTTGGAAATGTGTCAAAAAAACTTACACCACATAGATATAATGAGCATTTAGTCGATTTGCCTACGTAGCAAAAAATCCTGGATACGCTACTTGATTTCTATCGAACTTGACGAACTGACTATAACTGCAATGTTATATACTCATTTCATTAATTAATTATCTAACTGCTTGATGGACATTGAAGGTTACATGAATAGTAATCACATCAATTCAAGGTCCAAGTATCAGTCATTCGCTGAACTGGCTGAACTACCTAGGTACGTATTTTCATGACAAGCTTTCATGTAGATGGCTGGATTCTACAATCTCTCTCAAAGCATTTACTTGTGATTTTTTTAAATTCGTATAGTTTTATATTGTGTAGTACGGTCGGGATATTACTCAACGATATACGGTATCCTATGTACTATTCATGCTGCCTTTGGAATCCGGCGTCCTGAGATCATTTTGGCTCTGGCCTTTATTCATCCGCACGTGTGTGCTGTAAAGTTGTTTAATTTGTTGGTCATTGTCATTAACTATTAGTTTTATCGTGGATCGTGGATACTGGTGCCGTCGTGAAAATCTTTTTCGCCAAATATTCTGCAGGTATTTTTGCATAACAATATTAAAAAAAATTGTCACATTGGACTGCGTTTTTAGTTAAGATGTATTTATAATTATAACCAGTTGTGATGGGTGTAAAATATTATTTTTAATTTTTTTATAATTAGTTATTTGAGGAATTATATATTAAAAAATAGTGTCACATTTTGTTGTTGTTTTTCCAGTTGAACACCTAGAAGATACAGAAAATTTGCTGACTTTGACTATAAGAGTAGGTAGGTAATTATTTGAACTTAATTAAGGATTTAAAATCTACCGTCATAAATACACATTTATAACATTTATCATTTATACACCTAAGCTTATTTTATCTCTTCCGTTTAGCTGTCACGTAACCGTCACGTCTACCTGACCAGTAGCGTTTCCAGGATTGTTTAAGAGATAGACAACTCGGCTAAGGGCCCATTATATGTTGTGTAACTTTCCAAAATATTTTTGACACCATTAAAAACTTCCTAATTTTTATTTTCATACGTTTTTAAAAAGTGTCAAATTTTTGTTCATACCTTTTCAAAAAGTCTGAATTTTTATTTTTGTACGTTCTTAATGTCCGATTTTGTAATTTTCAAATTATTTCATACGTTCTTAAAGGGTCTGATTATTTGTTTCTCACAATTTTCAAAATGTTAGAATTTTTATTTTTTTCGCTTTTTTAAAAAGTCGGAATTTTAATATTCACTCTTTTTTAAAATGTCTACATTTTTGTTTTTCCAATTTTATGAAAATTTTGAATATTTTACATATTGTGTTTTACATCTGTTCACAAAATCTGAATTTTTACTTGTTAACTTTTTTAAATAGTCCAAATTTTAATATTCTTCACATTTTATAGAATTTCCAGTTATAATCTTAACACTTTTCAGCAAAGCGGAATTTTTATTTCATACGTCTTTTAAAAAATCCAAATACTGTAATTTTTAGATTAGTTCAAAAAGTACAAAATATTTTTTTACACTTTCTTTTGGAAATTTCAAATTGTTTTTTACACTTTTTCTAAAAGTTTGAATTTTTCAAGAATAGGAATTTTTATTTTCTACACTTTCTGAAAAAGTAGGAATTGTATTTTTTCCACTTTTTGAAAAAGTAGCAATTGTATTTTTTACAATTTTTCAAATATGAACTTTAATCTTGACACTTTTTAAAAAAATCTGAATTTTTATTTTTACACTTTTAAAAAAATCTGAATTTTTATTTTTACACTTTTAAAAAAATCTGAATTTTATATTTTTACACGTTTTAAAAAAATCTGAAGTTTTATTTTTACACTTTTTTAATAAGTAATTGTTATCCTTCTTATCAAGTCTTCCTTATATGTAAAGTAACATAGCTACTTTGGCGTTCCTATTTTGTCTCTGAACCATATACTTAATTTTTCTCAAAATCCAGACGTACTTAATTATGTAAGTAGTTCCCCACCTTGCCAACTTCTGGGTACGCCACTGTACCTCATTCATCAATCCTCTGCTTTATGCCTTTTTGGATTCTCGTTACCCATTTTTGCTGATTTCAATTTTTTTACAATTGACATTTTCAAGTTTCAAATTGCGCCCAGTTATCACAATTGGGGGCTCTTTGTCCTGTTGTATTTATAATTATTTATTATATTTCATTGTCCATGCCCTTTATGCCTTTTGATCACCTTAATCTTTAGTAGGTACCTCCTAATTAGTGTTTAATCGGTAATATTTTCACTTTATATTTAATTTCAGACTCTGTGCCGATTCTAAAATATCAAAATGGCAGAAAACAGTAATACGTCGATAAAGGTACCGGTGACTTTAGACGAAGTAACCCCATCCTGGTTGTCCTCCGTCATCAAGAAGAAAGTCAGTCCAAATAATTTCAAAGTATTTGGAAATGCTCAGGAAGGCACCGGCTTCCTAAGTCAGCTCCTCCGAATTTCAGGAGAAGTGGAGACAGATGCAGATGGGGTTGTAGAAAAATTAAATCTGATAGTCAAAGTCCTACCTGTGCCCGGCCAAACTGAAATGGCAGCCCAAGGCCGTCAATTGATTATCGACCAGAAATTCGACGAGGCAGAAATCAAGTTTTACGAAAAAGTTGTTCCGGATATTGTCCAGGAATTGGAGGAACTCAAAGTCTATCTGTGTCCCTACGTTTGCGGATATATCCTCGAGGATCCCCGAGACTCAATTATTGTCCTAGAAGATTTGAAACCGCAGGGATATTACACTCTTAGCTTCGGACAAAAAGTTTCCATGCCGAGGATCGAAGAGTGTGTTCGATTCACGGCCAAGTTTCACTACGCCGGCTCTGCTGTAGCCTTCCGTAAACAAATTCCATTGGAGAAGCTCTACCCATTCCTTCAACTGATACCCGACGACAATGTCCCACTCGAAGCATCCACTTTTGTCAATAACAACGTCGCAGCAATTTTAAAACTTGACGAGTTCTTCGAGTCTCAAAATTGTTCGGAAGAATTGAGGAATGCGTTCAAAAAAATTCTTCCGGGTCACAAAAACATGTGCCAAAATATTTTCAAAGCTATGTACACGCATCCGATAATGATTCATGGAGATCTTTACTCCAACAATGTGTTGTTTACTGATAATCCCGACCTAACTTTGAAAGTTATTGATTGGCAAATGCTGGGTTATGCGGATGCTGCTTACGATGTAGTTGTTCTAATTATATCGATGCTCCCCAAAGATCAATTGAATCGAGAAAATGTTGACAGATTGCTTAATATGTATTTGGATACATTTGAGGAATACTGTGTCAAAAATGGACTAGAGGCTCTCATTACCCGGAGCAAAGAGGAGTTTTCCGAATTCTTTTACACGTATGCTATGGGATATGTCTTCATGTGGTTCTGCTACTCGCCTTATCCTTTTAAACTGGACTGGTCCCGATTAATTAGAATCTACGAGTTTTTGTACAAGGACATTGACTTGATTCCTTTCCTACTTTCTATAAGTAACTAGATTTAAATTGTTGACCCAAAAAAAATTATATTATTCAAGTTATCTGTAAAGCAGGTTTTTTGATTTATGTGAAGGATTACCAAAGGAAAATATAGGACATGTGTAGATAGAGATTTATGTAGGAATTTAGAAGGGTTCGGTTTTGACAGGCAATTTTTCTTGTTTACTAACCGATAGTTAAAATTGGTTTAAAGAACTTAAATGGTAAACACTGGGAAATTTGGTGTGCGTGGGATTTTCTACGGTTTTCAGAATTTGTTCAAAGTAACCCTTTTTAGAATTCAAACTTTTCGAATTGGCATTTTTTTGAAACGCTAATTTTTCAAATTAACACTTTTTTAAATTCTAATTTTGTAAATTCACGATTTTTAAAGGCTTATTTTTTAAATTAAAGATTCTTTAAAGGCTAATTTTTTAATTAACGATTTTTGAAAGGCTATTTTTTTAAATAAACGATTCTTTAAAGGCTAATTTTTTAAATTAAAACTTTAATAAATTCCACTTTCTTGAAATAAATCTTTTTTAACAATTTTTCAAATTAACACGTTTTTAAATTCTAATTTTTCAATTTACGCTTTTGTAAAATCCTAATTTTTCAAATTAATACTTTTTTATATTTTATTTTCTCAAATTAACAAGTACGTATGTAAAAGCTAATATCTAAAGTTTAAAGTTTTTAAAAGGCAAATTGTTCAAATTAACACTTTTTGACATTGGCGACCAAATTTTTTCAATTTTCGCCAATTTTTGCCAGAAAACCTTGAAATCAAGTGGCCGGTTTTAACCTACTTTAGGCAACTTTACCAGCCTGGTTTTTACAGGACCGAACTCTAGAATTTAGTTTATAAATAAATTAGATAATTAATTTCAGTATGTTTTCGTTTTTAGTGACAAACGCAAAGTAATCATGTTCAATATTGAAATAATATTTAGTTTTTAAAAGTGTGATCCGTCATCGGATTCAGCACATTATAAAAATGATGTCTAAAGCAAGCCTCCCATTCTAATATTTTGTGTAATAAATTCATGCACTTATTTATTCTAATGATGTACCTACCTACTCATGTTTTCTAACTAAAAGTTCTAACTAACGTTCATCCTAATCTAATTTACTTTTAGTAATTAATGTTCATTCACAAGATTTTCTTTGCAATTGTGGAGAAAATTCATTTCAAGAATAAAAGGTAAAAACGTAAAATCTTTATTGCTAACCAATTGTTAAGTAAATTTCGATTTCAATATAGCAATAATTTGTATGTAATTTTATTTTAATCATATATGTAGTAATTATGTCATATTAAGTATTTGTTACTCGGCATAAAATAAATGGATAATTACCTCAAACTACAGATAATTAAATTACATGTATTTGTAATAAGGTAACAGTAAGACAGTAACCCACAGAAGGGAATCAACGAAACAAATTATCACTGGGTATTCTTCTTCCTTGCTTAAGCGCGAAATTCAAAAAAATGGGAGAATCACGAAGCACTTTTCACTTTTCAGTTTTCATCTTTTCATCGATCAGTTTCAATTTCAATATTCCTTTTTTTATTGTGATAATTACTTTTACCAATATTTTTCGAGTGCACAATCAAGTAATTACAATTGACCAGGAACTGCAAAATATCTTCAACTGATTTTCGTTGTTCTGTGTCACGAGCTCGTTATCGAATAAAAATCCAACTAATTATACCTACATCCAACATATAGACAACTAATGAAGACGTTTCATATTTGAGGTAAGAATAAAAATAACTAATTATATATAATTAATTATGACTAGTTGCTCCACCTTTATTCAAAACAACAATTAAACCTAACTAATAATAAAACGAAAAAGGACTCGGATACGATTCTAAATGTGTTTTTCCTGTACAATCAATCCATACATTTTTTTATTTTAGTCATTAGTAGCAGTTCAAGTATCAGTATTTGGATCCCTCTTATTTTTACTAAATGTGACAGGAATAAATAATACTTTGTTTTTCTATTAAAAAGTGTAATCTGGACGGAAGTATGTCTGAACAACAAAAGACATTAAATACTAACAGCAGCACCGCTGAAATCGGCAAAGAAAATCCGGTAACTGAACCTGTAGCTCGAACCAGCGGATCACAATCGTCGAGCCAACTCACGAGAAATCTTCATTCATCTTCAAACAATAAAAGTAATCTTGAAGATTTTACGGCCAATGATGAAGAACCCACAAAAAATGTAGAAAGCAATTCAAAACGAAACAAAAATGAGGGTGAAAAGAATGCCGAAGATTCATCTGGGGAAGAAGAACCTTTGTTGGAGGAATTAATATTTTCCAACAATTTGGTAATTACGAATTGTACACACTAAAAAATTTTGTTATTGAATAGTAACGAATTTCTCTGTGGATGTTTTTGAAATAGCAATTAAAGTGATAAATTAATGAAAATCATTTACTATTTTCAAATTTACCGTTTAGTTGTTGAAAAATATTTTCAAACATCTGGACGTCAAAGATTTGTATTCAAGCCGGCAAGTGAACCGCCTGTGGAATGTCGAAGCATCCAAATTGCTAATTCAGAAAAACATTGGACATGAGATCTTAATTCAATCAAACGACACTGCAGTATCATATTACCGTTTAAAAAGTCACCACACAATTACTCTCGAAGACTTCCAGAACCTTGTTGAAAACTCAGTGATATTTCCATGCGGCCGCTTTGCAGTCGTCGCTGCTCCTATGAGCGACAGAACAAAAGACTTGTTCCAAAACAACGGGCACATTGTGAAATTCTTAAGATTCGAACCAACACAAGTTCGTGGCACGCCACTCGCACGTAGAACAACGGAGTATGACATTCTCTTGCTTGCAACCAAACATCTCCCGAACCTGGAGGTCTTAGAATTTTCGACAGGTTATAAAGAATCGTCGCCCCCAACAGCAGAAACGGAAGAAGCTATCAAATGTTCAGCACAGATGGAAAAATTGCACACGTTAGAATTAAAGGGTTATTTCCCGGTTCATCTTCTTTCCCTTGTACTCAAGAAGACCAGAAGCTTAAAAAATATTTATTTTAACAGATACGAAAAGGGCGATGGCTACAAAATTGGTCTTCAAAAATTCTTGGAGGTTCAAGATGCGCTTCCACTTTTGCAAAATATTTGGTTAGAGTTTTCTCCAGATATGCTCGACATATTTGAAAGAGTTGCAATGCAATCGCCGAGATTTTCTACTATTCAAGATGTTTGTGCATGCACAGAAACTTATGGTGACCTTAATCTACGAAGAGTAGGACGGATACTTTCAAACATATTTGAGCAGAGTTCCGAATCTCTGAATGGCACTTTGTATTTTAGATATCTTGGTCATATTCCCGGACTGACTATTCCGGTTTTCCCAAATTTAAAGCGTTTGAAAATATGGTATGCGCCCACATCGCCGGATTTTTATCCTCCAGTGGTCCCTTTCGGTGTCAAATTGGCTGACAAGTGTCCCAATGTTAAAAGAGTAGACTGTAGTTTCGGGGTATTTTTTGCGTTGGAGGGGCCAGTGCACAACCTGCCTCAGGAGTTATGGGGATCATTTATATCTGTACGACATTTGGAAGTGTCATTTGGACCACGCTTTGATTCCGACGATTTCGTGGAAACTTTTTGCTCATTCTTTCCCAACTTGCTATCCATCCGGGTTAATAATGTCATTTCTGATCGGGCGCTTGAACACATTAGGCGTCGTGGCATTTGGATCGCACCAAGAGTTTTACGTAAATAGCCGATTTATACACATTATTTATTTAGTTTTTGAAAATTTAAATCCTTTCACTCATGCAATTTGGTTTTTGTCATTATATTTATTGACTTATCGATATTAGGAATTAAATAATTCTTTCTATTTATGATATAAATAACAATATTTGTTTAGCAAATTCAAAGTCTAAAACTATAATCCGAAACACAACGAAAGTAGGTTTATTCAAAATCATAATTTGTGTCAGTTTCCTCTAAACATTTTTTGTTCCGTTGCTTTAATTAGCTATCACATAAACCAAGATTATTAGCTAATCACGTGCCATAACGTAACTAAAGCCTATAATTATATAAAAAATGACCAAATGTGCATTTAAAATATTACCATGCTTTACCATTGTCATATATATACGGAAAAAAATCAAAATGCTGCCCTAGCAGTTTTGCCCCCACAGCCCCAGAAAGTTTTTCTGGATCCGCTGCCAACCTTAACTGAACGTATTGGTGTTTCAGTCTGACTTTATTTCGAAATTAGGTTGTAAAGTCATGTTGAGTATCAAAAGGTAAAATCGTAAAGGTTGGGCAAATATTGTAATGTAAGTATTTTAATGTAATTATGAATTACCTATTTTAACTATTAAATAAGGCAATAATTTTTGTTAGGTAGTCGCTTTAGTTAAGAATCAAATAAATCGTAATCCCAAATTACTAATTACTGATAATATAATTAAATTCTTTCAATTTTAATTTCCTACTTCCGTCACAGATTACAACTGTGAATAATGTACCTACATGCGGTATGGGCTCAGCCAGCTAACGCAACTAAAAGTAAAAGTGTAAATAAATCGATTACTTTTTAATATGATTAATAAAAGTAAACATGGAACATACATGTAGAGTAAAAAATCAACGGAACTTCTCCTTTCTTGCTTAAGCGCGAAATTTCAAAAGATGGGTGACTCATTTTGTCACTTTTCAGTTTTCTGCTAATTACCTGATTGATATTTAGGATTCGAGTATTTACAAAGTCAGCAAAATTATTAACTGCTTTTTATTAGTTTGTGAGGAGTTTCCATCCTCAAAACGAATTGCAAATCTAGCTGGGGTTATAAAGACAAAGTCAGGTGTCGGTACCAATTGTATTTAAGTTGATGGTAAAATCAAGTAATTAGGTTATTAGGCAATTGTCAATTGTAGTTGTTCACCTTTCTAAATTACGTACAAAATAACAATTTTACACCTACAAAATCTTAGGAAAATACGATAAAAATAAAAATATAATCGCATCAACTTTGTTTCTAGGTTGTAATTGCATTTACTATATAAGCAAAATACAGTTTTTGATTTTACTAGCAGTTAAATAATTTGACTCTTTACATTACTACACAAAAGCTCAATCTAGACGAAAGTGACAGTGACTAAATATACAAAGCATTTACAAACAACAAGATTTATTTGTAAACAACAACAACACCGATGAAATGGGTGACGAAAATTTGGCAGTTGTAACTGCAACTAGCGGATCGAATAAAATCAAAAAAAGGACTCGGGTACAATTCCAAATGTAAAATGTGCCACCCTGTAAAATCGATCAATACATTTTTTTACTTTCGTCATTAGTAGCAGTTCAAGTACCAGTATTTGGATCCCTTACATTTTAACTTACATGTCACATGAATAAATAATATCTTGTTTTTCTATTAAAAAGTGTAATCTGGACGGAAGTATGTCTGAACAACAAAAGTCATTTAATAACGACAGCAGCACCGCTGAAATTGGTGACGAAAATCCGGTACCTGAATCTGTAGCTGGAACCAGCGGATCGCAATCGTCGATCCAACTCACGAGAAATCTTTATTCATCTTCAAACAATGAAAGGAATCTTGAAGATTTTACCTTCAATGATAAGGAAATCACAAAAAATGTAGAAAGCAATGTGAAACGAAACAAAAATGAGGGTGAAAAAAGTGCAGAAGATTCACCTGGGGAAGAAGAACCTTCGTTGGAGGAATTACTGTTTTCTAATGACTTGGTAATTGCAAATTGTGCACGCTAAAAAGATTGTTATTGAGTTGTAAAAAAATCCAATTATGAAACACCAATTGCAGTAATAAATTAATGAAAATCGTTAATCTTTGTAATCCCTGTATAGTTGTTGAGAACTATTTTCAAACATCTGGACGTCAAAGATTTGTTTTCAAGCCGTCAAGTTAACCGCCTGTGGAATCTCGAGGCATCCAAGTTGCTAATTGAGGTAAACGTCGGACATGAAATCCGCATTCAACCAGACTTGCGGAACATAGAGACCAAATTGATACGTTTAAAAAACAACAAGCATCGAATCCAGATAAAAAACGACACAGGAACAGATTGGTGCGCTCACAGCTACAACAGCACAGTTACGATGGAAGACTTCCTGAACCTTGTTGAAAACTCCATGATGTTTCCCTGCAACCGATTTGAAGTCGGCTGTGCTCCCATGCCCGACACAACAAAAGACTTTTTCCGAAACAACGGCCACATTGTAAAATTCTTAAAGTTCGAACCAGCAAACAAACCATACGCACGTAGGACAACAGAATATGACATCGTTTTGCTTGCAACAAAACATTTCCCGAACCTGGAGCTTTTAAAATTTTTGCCGGGTTACAAAGATTTGTTGCCTCCAGCAGCAGAAGTGGAAGAAGCTATCAAATGTTCAGCACAGATGGAAAAATTGCACACGTTAGAATTAAACGAAGATTTCTCGACTCACCTACTTTCTCTTATACTCAAGAAGGCCAGAAGGTTAAAATATATTTATTTTGACAGAGACCGGAAGAGGAATAGCGATAAATACAAAATTGGTCTTGAAAAATTGTTCGAAGTTCAAGATGCGTTCCTTCGGTTACAAAACATTCGGTTAGAGTTTTCTCCAGATATGCTGGACACCTTTGAAAAAGTTGCGATGCAAACGCCCAAGTTTTCTACCATTCAAGATGTTTGTGCAAGCACAAAATCTTATGGTCAGCTTGATCTACATAAAGTGGGACGAATACTCTCAGCAATATTTGAACAGAGTTCGGAATCTCTTAATGACACCTTAGCTTTTAGTTATCTTGGGCACATTCCTGGATTGAGTATTCCGATTTTTCCAAATCTAAAGCGTTTGAAATTATTGTTTGGGTCCAAATCGCTCGAATTTTATCCACCTGTTGTTCCTTTTGGTGTCAAGTTGGCCGAAAAGTGTCCCAATGTCAAAACGGTTACATGTCGTTTTAGGGGATATTTTCGTTTGAAGGAGTCTGTGGTAAACCATTTTAAGGAATTATGGGATGGATTTGTATCTGTAAGACATTTGGATATCTCATTTAAACCTCTCGTATTCGATTCCGACGATTTTGTGGAAGCTTTTTGCTCATTCTTTCCCAACTTGTCATCCCTCAGTGTTTATAATGTCCTTTCTGATCGGGCGCTTGAATATATTGATCGACGTGGCATTGATTTGATTGAGTGGAAATAATTGTTTCAGATAAAGGTATAACGAGCTGATGTATAATTAAACTTTATGTATTTAGTTTTAGAAAATTCAAACCTGTGTGTCTAATTTGATCTTTGTATAATTGTTTGTCATTATTGGCTTATCAAGCGTAGTAATAAAATAATATTCATTATTTACGTCATATGTGAATGGCACCTAAGTAAATCGGTTTCATTTCAATATTTATTAATAAAAGTGGTAGAAGTTAGACACATACAATGATACAATTACAGTTACAGAATAAAGGAAAAAAATCAATGGAAGTTCTCCTTTCTTGCTTAAGCGCGAAATTTAAACATTTAAAGAGATGGGTGACTCACTTTTCAGTTTTCTACTTTGACTTTTACCCATCCAGTAATTACAATGTCAGCAAAAGTTATTAACTGCTTTTTATTAGTTTGTGACACGTTTTCATTTTCAAAAAGAATTACAAATCCAACTAGGTTAACGAAGGCAAAGTCAGACGTCCGCTTCGGCACTAATAAGAATTGTATTTAAGGTGATGAAAAAAAGAAGGTAATTATGCAATTTTAGTTGTTCAATTTTCTAAATTACGTACAAAATAATTTTACACATACGAATCTTACTAATTAGCAAAATACATCGGAAATATTAAATTACATAATCGTGTCAACTTTGTTTTTCGTGATTGCGTTTACCTACTTTATGAGCGAAAGACAGTTTTTAATTTTACTAGCAGTTTAAAAAATTTGACTCGTTATACTTTTCCAACTTCAATAATTGGTGATTAAAACTACATTTTTTGGAATTATTTGTTTCCTACTAAAAAGCTAAATCTGGAGTGACTGTGGCTAAATAATTATACAAAGCATGTCCAAACAACAAGAAACATTTATAAACAACAGCAGCACCGATGAAATCGGTGACGAAAATCCGAGAAGTGTAACTGGAACTAGCGGATCGAACCGATTTATTGGAAGCGTTGTTTCATCCTCAAGCAATAAAAGAAACTGCGGAGATTTCGCAGCTAATGATGTAATTAGCAGCTACAAGCTTAGAAATCAAAATGAAGCGAATCAAAAACGAGGAGAAAAACGGAACAGAAACCGAAGATTTATCCGCGGAAGACGAAGCTTCGTTGGAAAGTTTGGTATTCAACAATGACTTGGTAAATACTATTAACACCAAAATATGCTTATATATATTTTTAAAAATATATTTTTAATTTACAAAAAAATTTTGATTGTATTTAATGCTGCAGGTATCAAGAAGCATTTTAAGAAAACTAAGTATCAAAGATCTGTTTTCAAGCCGTCGGGTTAACCGCCTGTGGAATCTTGAAGCAACCAAATTGCTAATTCAGAAAAACGTCCGCCATCAACTTCTAGTTAAATCAAACGATATTGCAGTATCATATTACCCTTTTAAAGGTAACAAGTCATTTGCTTTGCAAGCCTTTCAGAATAAAAATATCAACCCAATGCCTTTGCCAGACTTTCAGAACCTTGTTGAAAACGCAATGATATTTCCCTGCAATCGCTTTGTCCTCGGCAATGACCCTTTGAGCGACAGAACAAAAGACTTTTTCCGAAACAACGGGCACATTGTAAAATTCTTAAGGTTCGAACCTATACACTTCGATAACAATAAACAAGAAGCTAGAACAACAGTGTATGACATCCTCTTGCTTGTAACCAAATATCTGCCAAACTTGGAGACCTTAGAATTTGCTAAAAGTTACGAAGCATCGTCGCCCCCGCCAACAGAAATAGAAACATCCATCGAATGTGCACCAGAGATAAATAAATTGCACACATTAGAATTAAACGGTGATTTCTCATCTCAACTTCTTTCACTTGTACTCAAGAAGGCTAAAATGTTAAAAAAGATTTATTTTGAAAACTCACACATGTTGAGTATGAGCAAGGAATACACAATCGGACTTGAAAAATTGCTCGAGGTTCAAGATGCGATTCCGCGGTTACAAAACATTTTGTTAAAGTTTTCTCCAGATACGCTTGAAATGTATGAAAAGATTGTGATGCAAGCGCCAAGATTTTGTATCATTCAAGAGGTTTCTGTATGCACAGAAATGTATAATGGCAATGACAATGATCTTGATCTGCATAGAGTAGGCCGGATACTTTCAACAATATTTGAACAGAGCTACGAATCCCTTAATGACACCTTGTATTTTAAAATTCTTGGCCACATTCCTGGATTGACTTTTCCGGTTTTCCCAAATGTAAAGAGGTTGAGAATAAGTTGTTTTCCGGCATCGAGGGATTTTCATACTCCATTGTTCTCTTTTGGCGTCAACTTGGCCGACAAATTCCCCAATGTCAAAACAGTTCACTTGGATTTTCTACACTGCAGCCCTGTGGGACCAGAGCAACTGTTACAAGATTTTTTGGGTCCATTTTTATCAGTGCGAACTTTAATTCTTATGTTTAGATCTAACGATTCTGACATTTGGAAGGGAAAACTGTGCTCATTCTTCCCTAACGTAACCAGCATCCAGGTTAATTCTTATAATGACATTGCTGATATGTCACTAGAATACGTAAGGGGAGATTGCATTCGGAAGATACTAACACCTTAATTAAGCCAGTTGATCCTCCAAACTTTATCTATTTTGTGTAAATTAAAAAGTTGTGTCCTTTTTTCCGTAAATTCTAAAATACACTGCGTTATTTTCATGAAAATGTAAAACAACTGCGCCATTTTTGTAAATTCTAAAAAAAGACCTTCGTCTTTTTTCAAAATGTAAAAAAAATTGCGCCTTTGCTGTGTAAAAAATATCGGTATCGTTTTTGTGTAAGCATAAAAAATATGCCTTTTTCGTGCAAATTATAAAGAAGGCATTGTATTTTGAAAAATGCCTTGTAATTATTAGTAGACCTATGCCTGCATCGTTTTAGCTAACCATTAGTTACGCGAGTGAATTTATGTGTGATAAATGTTTGTGCCTAAATTATTGGAAAAAAGTTAATACCGTAACAACTAACTATAAGTTGACATTATCATTGTTACACTTTTTCATTCCGATTTTATTTTGCAAACATTAAGCATCTAATCGTCAGATAATTATTTATATGTACTTATTTGGTATTTAGTAAACATTATTGAGTAAAATAATATAAAATGTTCTAAAATTGTTTCAACTAATAAAATTCAATTACAACCATTTGTGTCAGTCTCTTTTTATCCTACTGTTAATAGTTATAGCTTTTTTAATCGCAGATCACATCAACACAGATCACTAGCTAATAATAAATGGTAACAACAATTACGGTACCTCAAAATTCACACGAGTGAAGTCACACGTCATACAATACATCGGATATTATAATTATACAATATTGCACATTCAGTTATTTAGTTAAATGACGAAATGGAAAATCTTTGAAAAAAGTAAATGATATAATTAAAATAATACTAAAATTGCACTTCATTATATATTTAAAGTTTAATATTGCTTTCATCATCAGTTTAGTTGTTTTTTATTGCATAGAACCTACGAAGGGTATTAATTAAATATTAAAAATATAATCACAAAACAAATCCACAATACAAAAATTACACTCTCCAAAATGCAATCTCATTTTAATCTCATTTGCCTATCTCTAGATTCACCCTAAGCGCTACATTGTAATAACGTCGTCATAAAATGAGATAAAATGCTTTGTACATTTTTCATAATACCTGAAATGCTATTTGGCAATAATTTTAGGCTTTTTAATGTTCAAATCAGAATCGCTGGAAATCTTTCCTTGAAATCATTGTGCAAATTATTTTGAAATCTTTGTTGGATTACTTCTTCGTAGATTACATATTTTGAGATGGTAATTATGTACTTAATCTCCTTGGTCTTGAGCATCAAGTTTCGTGTATTGCGTGTAGCCAACAGTGACGTTTGATTCCAGCTGAGGACACAAGTCAAAGCCAAAGCGCTTTGTTATGTAAGACAGAATGATTTTGTCCTTGACGTGCAAAAGAGCCTTGCCACTTCCAGAGTCGAAAACAACTTCGACATTCTCGTGCCCCAAAGTGTCCTCGTAATCATCTTCCTTGGCAGTCGCGTCAAACAAGCGCAGTGTCAGTTTTCGTAATTCTGAAAAAAAGTAGATAAAAATTGTTTTTAAAAATACAAACACTAATTGTAAATATTTTATGATTCGCACAAACAATACGCAGTTTGTTTTAACTTAAAAACAGTTTTTTATTTACGTCAAAAAGTCCCGTTTTTTAACTTCTTACTAAAAAGGTTGTTTTAAAAACTTACAGAAAAAAGGCGCCGTTTTTCTTAACTTACACAAAAAGACGCAAAACTTTTTTAATTTACACGAAAAAGACGCCCAATTTATTTTTAAGTTTCACAAAAAAAGCGCCCATTTTTTTACCTTTCACAAAAAAGACTCCCATTTTTTTAATTTTTAACGAAAAAGACGCCTTTTTTATTTTTCACAAAAAACAAGCCCATTTTTTTACTTTTCACAAAAAACAAGCCCATTTTTTTTTACTTTTCACAAAAAACAAGCCCATTTTTTTACTTTACACAAGAAACACGCCTGTTTGCTTTACTTTTCACGAAAAAGACTCCCATTTTATTAATTTACACAAAAAACAAAAAAATAGCTATTATTCAAGTAAAATTTCTAATTTCTTGGATAAAACGTAATACTAAACTTATGTACTGTCCAATGAGTTTAGACGTAAAGTCTTTCTTATTAATTAATCACTAACCTTTTAGGTCAACAATGGAAGGATTGACCCTCAAAGCCACAACATCCTCAGTGGACAGATTTAAATCCTCAGGTTCACTTTCAAACAGATTCTTCACAGTCTCCAGCGAGAACCCCGTAAAAGCTGAATCTAACGCCGGA
Organism: Ptenothrix huangshanensis; assembly: GCA_036851915.1. Taxonomy (NCBI): domain Eukaryota; kingdom Metazoa; phylum Arthropoda; class Collembola; order Symphypleona; family Dicyrtomidae; genus Ptenothrix; species Ptenothrix huangshanensis. The sequence continues at coordinate 4,461 of JAAXYX010001723.1, read as the reverse complement.
AACAAATTCACTCTTGGTATACTTCCGATTACGAGATGCAAGTCTTGGAGCCTCCTCAATTTCCACACAAACGTATACGCCAAATCCGAAAGCGGGCCACAGAACTTGGCCGAAATAACATTCGGAAACCAAGTGCAAAATCTTTCAATCCAAATCTCCGGAATGGGGCGTTCTCCCCAAGAAACTTGTAGCTCTCTCACCGACTCCAAAGGACTCAATGATTCCGGTACAACTTCTGTATTCTGCAACGGATGAACTCCTCTCCAGAATTCCAACTCGACTTTTCTCAGGTTTGGAAATACTTGGGCTAAATCCACATTAGAAGGAATGGATTGTGGTACAATACACAATCTCTTGACATTTGGAAAGACAGGAAAGGTCAATCCGGGAATATGTCCTAAGCATCTCAAGCCCAACATTTCCCTCAGAGATTCCGAACACTCCTTAAACAATTCTGTAAGAAATTTCCCCACTCTTTCAAGATCCATTTCTCGATGATCTCTCACATCGATGGCTCCAATTGTATAAAACTTCGGCTTTTGATTCAAAATGTGTTGGTACATTTTGAACCAATCTGGTGTAAAAATTAGAGAAATATTTTTCAAACGAGGAATGACATTTCCTAGTCGAACCAATTTTTCCAAACCGAATTCAAAATCCTTGTCAGGATTCGTTAGCAAGTAAATGTTTTCCAAATTGCAGGATCTTTTTAAAATCAGGGACACGACGTCTGCAGGAAAATCCCCGTCTAATTCGAGAGTGTGGAGGTTTTTCATTTCTGGGGCGTTTTCGATAGCCATTTCAATCACGGAGGAGGTGTGTTCGTCAAGTGCGTCTACAAATTTTAGTTTTGTTAAGTTTGGAAAGTTTATTGCGGCAAGGAGAAGAATTTCTCCAGGTTTGGTTGAATTTTTCCCTCGGATGCAGGCGTCTTCGGGTTCGAAGCAGAAGGATTTGACAAGGTGGCCGTGGTCACGGAAAAAGTGGACTACGCTTCTGCTCAAAGGCTCGTCGTTGACTGCAAAGGAGGTAGAGGGGAATAATTTGGCATTTATGAGGATGTTTTCAAATTCCTCCAAACTTATTTGTGGCTTGAAGACACAAGAGTAGTGAAATGTTACACTGTCCTTGAGAATTTGAATCGCAGCGATGCAATCCCGAGAATGAAGTGAGGTTGTTGCTTCCACGTACCAAAGACGGTTTACTTGACGACAGGATTTCAGATCTGAGACGCTCAAGTTCGCGAATATTATTCGCAACAGCTGTAATTTTGTAAAAAAAAAAAAACTTTTTACGCCGTGAACAGATTTAAGGCGTCCAATCTTTTATTGACATAAAAACAATAACGCAAAGAACAATAATGCAAAATTATTCGGCTCAGTCAGTAGCGTAACTTGGAGTATGCCATGCAGACCTACAATTTTTTTTAAAAAACACAATGCCTCGTTTTAAGATTTACAGAAAAAAGACGCAGCTTTTTTTTTAATTCAAACAAATAAAGACCCACTTTTTTTTAAATTTGTATGAAAAAGCCCAGTTTTTTTTTAATTTGTACAAAAAGGCCAAGCTTTTTTTTTAATGAAAAATAGGCCGTTTTTTTTAAATTTGTTCGAAAATAGGCCCAGTTTTTTTTAAAGTACCAAAAGGCCCATTTTTTAAAAAGATAACGCGAAAGAAACGCAGTTGTTGTTAAGTTGACAAGCAAAAGGCTCATTTAATAAGCTAAATTTAAGCGGGAGAAGGCGTCGTTGTTTGTATGTAATTTCAAAAACAAGCCAAATTTTTTTTTATAGTTACCACAAAACAGAGCAGTATTTTTTAATTTACACAGCAAAGACTTAATTGTGTTAAAATTAAAACCATTTGCTTAAAATGCAGTTTTTTTAAAATTTTAGATTAAATGAGATTAAATTATTTGCTTCCTATTAAATATTTCAAAAAAAATCCTGCGGGGGCTACTGTCTCGGTTGTAGTTGTAGTGAACTTTTTTAGGTTAAATTTTCTTACCAATTCATCAGTGAAAAGTGCTTCCTCCACCAAAGTGTCCACTTGTTCCACATTAGACTCCTTTTCGGAATTAATCTCATTTTTTAATCTCTTCACGCTGCATTCTGATTCTGACTCGTGGGTGATTTCGTAAAAATCCTCCGCTTTAGTGTCCACATTGAGATTCAGTTCGATTCCCGAATCCGAAGAAGGTCTTCTGTCGATTATTGCAGATCTGCTTGTTCCAGCTCTTGGTGTGGAATTATTTTCAACAGCTTCATAATTGCTGTTTTTGGTGTTTTTCAGTAATAGAGTTCGTTCTTCAAATGTAGTAACTGCCTTGTCTTTGATCTTGTAGCCTCTTCCGGCCGCATTGCACTTGATCAAGAAAGGTAAAGGTCATGATTAATGATTAGTGATTAGTAACTAAAACTAAACACTACAAAAATTGTTTAGAGTTCTTAAAATAGTATTACAATATAAATCTACGTATGTAATTACTTCAACACAGTTTCAATTTTCAGTTTTAAAATAAGCTAAAGTATAGTTATGAAACTTTCAAAAATTGAACACTAAAATCTTTATTTTCCACAATTATTTGTATCAAACCAGACATGATTTTATACTTACCTTGAAAAAGTCTTCTAGTTCCTTCATTTCACTATGATGAACTCACTATAACTTGGCTTGCTAAAGTTTTCCCCCCGTAAACTAAAATATCGATCGATACTGAATCATTAAATCTGTGCTTCAAATTTTGCGCTCAGGAAAGGCTATCTAAGTAAAAAACTTTTGCAGCGCAATGTACACTGTAAAAAAAGTTATTAGAGTTATGACCGATCCGGCGAGAGATCCGAGAGAACCAGTGAAGCGAAGTTGCTCGCTACTCGCTGGTGACGTCATTACGCCAAATGGCGTTTAAGGTGACTGTGCATTTGCAACAAATTGGACACATTGCCTTTAAGCGTGGACTGGTCTTAGAGCAAATTGACTCAGAGCCGACGATATGTAAATCCCACTGCGTGAAAAAAGGCCGATTCTACGGGTAGTCGAAGTCGAAGCAGGCGCTCATGCTCGTCGGTGTGACTTTTCCAAAGGATTTCGGAAATACTTTGAAAAAGTTTTATGGGTACCATTTTTACCCTTCAGACAAAACTAGCAGCGGCATTCCTGCGACAGAATTTGGTTATGTGTAATGTTAAAAAAGTTTTTAAATGAACTCCTACTCCAAGGACGCCATTTTTTAAATTTTCACATTTTTGAAAGGTTGTAATTTTTCGAATTAAGAAATTTTTGATGGAGCGTAATTTTTCGAATTAAGAAATTTTTCAAATTAGCACATTTTTGAAAGGGATTCATTTTTCTAATTAATAAATTTTTGAAAGAGCGAATTTTTTCAAATTAAAACATTTTTGAAAGGTTGTAATTTTTCTAATTAAGAATTAATTTTCTAATTAATTTTTTAAAAGATTTAATTTTTTAAATCAACACATTTTTGAAAGAGTGCAATTTCTCAAATAAACACATTTTGAAACTGTACAATTTATTAAATTAATACATTTTTAAACGGGTAAATTTTTTTAAAAAACTCTTTGAAAAATGAATAGGAGGAAGAATCAAAAGTAATGCGTCTAAAGATTAGTAATCATTATGTACTCAGCATGCCAATATTTTTAAACATTTGTTTACATTTGTCCAGTTGAATGAAATGTACTTACATAAGTTTACAAGTCTGTAAACAGGATTGTTATCGTTTTTGACATGGTTTTTCTATTAAGAGTAACTACTGAGCTTACGATTACCAATGCAATCCTACTTGTGAACACATTACGATCCTCTTGAGGAAATGATTCCAACACAATGATAATAATGATGCGGTAATTATCAAAGTTACGGGAACTCTCGTCAAAGCTTCTTTAGTTATTAGGCATATAAAATGAGTAAGGTAAGTCCTGCTTCAGCCAATAAGTAAGGAAGAAAAATGATTCAAATGAGAGTCAAACTGACTCAGGATATTGAAGTGGTAGTAAAATAATTATGGCAATTGGGTCCATAAATGCCCAACAATTTTCCTTTCCTGATAATCTCTTCTCATTTCCTCGGACTTGCTTTGGCTTTGACTGCGTAACGGAAATAGAATAATGGGTGAGCAGTGAGAAGTGGACTGCAACAGTGCAGCGGCGTCTCCAGGATTTTTTTTCGTGTAGGCCTCCTGAAAAAACTGGATTTAATCTAGTAAAAATTTTATAAGAACTGTCGTTTTTGTGTTTTAAAAAAACTGCATCTGTTTTTGTGTAAATTAAAAAAAAACTGCATCTGTTTTTGTGTAAATTTAAAAAAACTGCATCTGGTTTTTTGTAAATTTAAAAAAACTGCTTCTGTTTTTGTGTAAATTTAAAAAAACTGCATCTGTTTTGTGTAAATTTAAAAAAACTGCATCTGTTTTGTGTAAATTTAAAAAAACTGCATCTGTTT
>JAAXYX010001722.1:0-21058 GCA_036851915.1 Ptenothrix huangshanensis | reverse complement strand
AAAATCACCTTTATTATTTTGAATTGTCTAGCTTTCGATTGCACACAACAATCTTCTTCAGGACATAACCAAGTTATAAATCGGCTACTGGTAGTGAGCGGCAAAAATGGTTTTTAGATTTTAAATCAGCACAACAAAATAAACATAGTGGTAAAATCAAAAAGTGAAAAATTCGTTCCCGGGTAAAGGTCATTTTTTCCCCAAATTGGTTAACCCTCCCCCAGTCAAGCTGTTTTTAAAATTCTTTTCCGCCTACCGCGTTGGACCTTCGTTTTTTAAAAAATCCTACATAGCAGACTTATTTACTCTAATTGTGTGCTAAATAAGGCGCCTTTCCTGAAAAAATGTTTGGCCACCCTATCATAGCCTCCGGTCACCCTAGTGAAAAATCTTCGAAAAATCGGTTTTTTTAGTTTTTTAAAAAAACCTCTAAAAACGTCTAGTCCAACAATGTGCACCACTTTTTTTCATATTGCCGTCCCTTTACCTAGTAAGTAGTTGCAAAAGTTTTCAACCGTTCCGAATCCCATTTTTCAACCCCGTGCCAGGCCCAAACTAACACGTGTAGCGCTCTGAAAAATTTTGTCTGAACGCGTGTCAACACGGGCGTCATATTTTTAATGTAACATTTTTCCGTATCTCTCACGCCTGGGGCTTGAAAAATTCACGAAAATCGACTTTTGGCCTTTATTCATCAAAATTTCTTTCCGCTCTAGACCTCACATTTATCAAGCAAAAGTCACGTGTAATACACGATTTGAAAGCTCTTAATCAGGCGTGCATTTAAGTATAAACTTCACATTTTTGCCCAAGCGTGGTGGCTGATTACACCAAAAAGTGGGCTTTCGGCAAACGTTTTTGGGTCAAAAATTCAAATTTTGAATTTCGGCGCCAATTATTTTTTAAACAATAGTTAGCATAATAGGCTCAAGTTTTAGAGACTTATTTTTGACTTATTTTTATCACTGCAAATAATGGTAAACGATTTTTTGAAAAACGTTTGCTTCACTCTTTGTTTTGGTTTTTCCCCCCCCCTCCCTTCATTGTCTGAATGCCAAAAAATCTCAAATTCAATTATGTTGTACTCCTTTACTATCAGCATAAAAACGTTCTGTTCTCGGAATCATACACATGCAGGAAATTTAAAAAAAATTGGATGGTGAAAATTCACCAGGCTTGCTGGTTTAAGGGTTAAGGGTCTATTGGAGTGAGCAAGTGATTATTGGATTGATATTATGCTGATCGAGTTGTTGTTTATGTGGGAAATTGTTAAACCGGGATTACTTTGGGTATGATAGCGGGATAGTCAACAGCGGGAGAAAGATTAGAAGGCGAGTCCACGAGTTACCATCGATGACGACTGAGGAGCTGAAAGATTTCATAGGCTCCTTCATCCGCGACGTCATGGTTTGAGACCGATGCCCCACCTTAACCCCACAGATAGTCTCCCACGCTGGAGTCTCATGTGCGGTAAGCTAGAGAAGGATACTCCGCTGCCTTTCTACCATCGACCTGGCCAGGAACCCAGTCTTGAGCCTCAACAGATTTCCCTTCAGACTTGTACTTCCACCGTCAATATAACCAACTCCGCTTTCTCTCTTTCACTCAGTTTTTGTCAGGGAGTCCAGTGTGTTTTTCCACTGCAGTCATTGTTTCCAATCTGAACGTGAGAAGAACCGACTTTTACCTTTGGTACGTTCAATTCCAACAACCTTTATTTCCGCTTCCTCACAACTCTCTTTCTCTCTCGATCTCCCTTATTGTCTCTGTCTCTTTCTTTCTATTATTTATTTAATTTGTAAGCCTCAAATTAAACTGCCCTAATCCTGTCATCCATCCAATTATCATGAATAGTCCAAACTATTGACATTAAACATCACTTTTGTTTTATCATTATGTTAACTGGTGTCTGTAACATTTTTGTAATTTATAGGGAATTCAATCGTCTCAAAAGAGCTGGACTCACGAATCAGTAGATTGCTCTCAGAGAAACATTCGCAGTACAGATATTTTGATCAAGATCTCAGTTCTTACTCTTTCTACTTTCTCCCCAAATCTCAAGTTTGACCAAAGTATTCCTAAGAAATTGGAAATTCAGCTGGCAACATTTGGAAAGCACAACTGGAATTGTAAATTCATTAACAGAAACAAGATTTTCAACTGAAATTGAACTTGACGCGAAATACTCTAAAAAGTTTTTCCTTAAAAAAGCCAAATAAAACAAGCCAGATCGGAACATCTGCATTTATAGAGCGTGCTCGTTACTCATTAATTTCTCTGCGGGGCTTTCCAATAATTAAATCTTCTCTACGACATTCACCTTATATTGACTACAAGGGCAGATTGCCTACGCAAAGATTCTCATCATCATTTAATTGCTGTCAAGAGAGTTACTCCGGTGAGTTTGGGCTGACGCTTAAGGGAAAGCGAAAGTACAGAGTCGTATCCACACACACTTACACACTCATACCCGTGCATAACTGTAGAATTTAACGCTCCGTATAACTTTTCCACCCAGCCAAACTTTTGTCAAGGAAGATAAAGAGAGAATTCCAGTAATATGTCGCCAACATTTACATCAGTTCTTGCATTTCTTCTGCTTGTCCACGTCGTCGTTGGCGTGCCACCTTACTTCTACGATGGATACACTGCTGACGGTAAGTCTTATATTTATTTATTTTACGCAGTCTGTCCACATCCGCCTCTTTTATATTGGTATAGCCCCCTCTTGAATAACATTACAGTGCATTCCATCAAATCATATCATGGTGCTGTTGCTGGGATTTTCTTCGTACAAGCTGAAACTGGTTTAGCTTAAAACTTGGTCTTGCTCTTCGTTTAGATCCCGGGGATTTATCAATTTATCCGAGTCTTTGAGTTCTTGGATTAGGAGTTAACATTAGTAATAGCATTCAAGCTTTCGCTGTGTACTTTATATTTAAGGGATTTTAATTGCTCCAGACATGGTTGATCCACGAGGCCGATCTAAGGCTGGGATTCAATCAGTTCAACATTAAACCTACGCAAGTAGGTTTTCTAATTACAAACCAATATCAAGTATACATTGTATACACTACATACAATTATGCTTTTGACTAATGCTAAAATTGTGTTTTCCCTCGTAATTGTTTAGTGACTTTGCGTTTATGCATTCAGTCATTTTGATTCGCTGAAAACGAGTTACCTACCAAAGTTGTGCAATGAAGTAGGGGATTGAAATATATGCAAAAGTTCTACTTAAATAGGCGGTGAGCGAGAATAACTGTCTTCTCCTACGTTTTTTCTCCCGACTTTTATTTGTTTTCACCAGTTGCATTTCGTATGCAGGAATTTTTGAGAGAATTTCAAGCCTCATTCATGTCACTCTGTCAAGTCAAGTGTTTGTCAGCTTGTGAAAGATAGTAACGGTGCGGAATTAAATGGGACTCCCACATATTGTTATTTGCCTCCATCCATGTAACCCTTAAAGTGGGTAGTCTACGTTATTTTTTTTATCCCTTTCGACTTTCTGACATCGTTTATGGTATACAAATGCCATTTGTAGGACTAGGTACGAAATTACCAAAATGTCGAGTTTATACCTACCTACCTAATATTAGCACATAAAAAAGATGGGTATGTATTACGTTCAATTTCACTCTATTCAAAATCTAAGAGAAGTGTCTACTGATTTTGAAGAATTATTTCTTCACCTAATTTCACTATTATAATTAACTAGGCAAGACTTCTACACTGCCTGAAAGTCGACGGGCACTTGTAGATTACCGTACAGTACAGTACAGTTATTCCAAGGCGGATAGCTACTCGCTTCTAACTCAAAGGGTTAGTAATTACTGACACCGATTGAAAGCTAAAATATAGTGTAGCTCCTTTCACCAGATTTAATCAGAATTTATGAAGTCAATCTCGAGCTTGTGTACGTGTACCTGATCATAATTTGTAATGAGTAGCGTACGAAGGTCGGCTGGACTTCATCATAAGTTAGAGTCAGAGTCAGAGACACACATAAATTTTCTGCTACACCAAAATATAGTAATGAAAGATAAATCGAAAGAAATTCGTGATTTATATTAAGACATATGCTGTCTTTCCATCTGTGCCTGTGATCTGCCACCTACATGCAGTGTTGACACTGATAAAAACTGAGCAGTCCATATGTACCATTTTACAGCTACGCTCATGTGTACATAGACCGACTATAGTGTTACCATTCGACAGTAGAAAAAAGAAGAAGACAAGACTAGTGACTAGCGTCGCACACAACTCATGTGCATTTCTATCTCCAGAGCTTTTTAGTACCAAGTTACGATGAAAGGAAGAAGGAGAGAAAACTAAAGAAAGTTTCTGTCTCTCTCTTTCTCTCTCTCTCTCTCTCTCTCTCTCTGTGTCTGTACGATCCATGTGTACCTACTTGGATGGGAGAGAAGAGGACTTGCATCGTATATGAATTTGGTGGGTTGGTGGAAATTGAGAACGTGACCTGAAGACGAGCTGTTTAAGGGGTGAAAGAGAGATGGTTGGTAGGTACTGTGTAGTGGAAGTAGTACCTAATAGTTACTCTGTAATTCAAGCATACCTACATATTGACATGTTCCACGGTTTGAGATCTCTAGGTTTCACTTGCAGTTGTATTTGTAATGTGTAAGCTTTCGTGTGTTAGAAAAGTAAAAAAGCTAGCCATATGTGTAGTTTTAGTTTTAGCACGACGTAGAAAGGACATGCTTTACCCAACTGAGGCAACTTCAACCCAGAGAAATTAAAGATAGCAGAGCCAACGTCAGCTCCTGTGAATGCTTCGTAAGTGTAGGTAGGTAGGTAGCATTCTGAAATAGAGTCAGCCAAGTGTCGGTAGGGAATTTTGTCCGGGGAGGAAAGAGAAGGAAAAGTTCAAAAAGAACAAGATTTTCAAACTTTTAAACTTTCTTTTCCTTCGTCTTCTTTCTATCTCTGTCTCTTCCTTCCACTTCAACGTCCATTTGTTTTCTCTGTACATTCTTTCTTTCCCCAGTTTTTCTTCTTTTTCCAAGCCCATAGAGCTACATGTGATCCCATTTCTTATTTGCTGGCTGTTTTTGTTTTCCGTTCATTTTTTCCCGTGTTTTCTCCTCATATGTGGATTCTCACGTACCAGCAAAAGCAAGGTTAGGACGAGGTCGAGTAATGGTTACTTAGAGGATCCAGCTCTCCGTATTAGCCAAGTGCAACATGTTAACTCGTTCGTGAAGGCTCTCATATTTTTTCTCACACACATGCCATGCCTAGCTTTGAATTTCCAGTTGGCTTTGGAATTGGAACTTTTGAATTTGGATTTGATTGATAGGCAGTAGAATTGAACTGACGATGAAATTGAAGGTAACCATAACATAATGTGCTTACCTCTTCGAGTTTGAATTGGAATTTGAATACTATGTGATTTGATGCCTGGGTGTTTGTGTGGCAACAAGTTTCAAGGTATATCGTCAAAAGACTCGAAGAAAAGTCTCGAAACCTTTGGTCTTTCCCAGAATTTATGGAGAGGAGAATAGAATAGAATGCCAGAACTCCCTTGTGTAGCGGAATAATAATTGAAATGTATGTAAAGCTAACCCTACTCCCACTCCTGTTTCCTCGAGTATTATTCTTGCTCTTGTGTCAGAACTCAGATGTAAGAATAACACTGGAGATGAGGATAATCTGGAGTTGTCTTCCATGGCAAGTCTAATTCAACTCATTCCTACTGTAGCCTACTAATGTGGGATTCCCGGGATGTAGGATGTCAGCATCATCTTCCTCTCGACTTGTAAAGGTGTTTTACTCTGTGCTGTGAGTAATGCAGGTTTTTTTTTGTGTGTGAGTAGAAGGCATGGAGGAAATAATGATGAATAGTGCGTTCCACTAGTTAGTAGCATACGCAGTAAATCTTCTGATCTTCCACGTCGTCATTTATTCTTGTTTAACATTTCACTGACAGAATACAACAGTCCATTTTTATGTAATTTTGAAAACGGTGCTGTGGCCACATACGGAATTTTGTTATTATATATCATCAAAAAGCCTGGATCCATTTCTTGAGCATATTGCAAGGAATCAGATGTTAACTTAATGTCGTACTTCTGAACCCGTAAAAAGTCATGTGTATAGTATAGGTATAAGTATAATAAAAGGCTACTTGTCTCTAGAAACGGAAGGGTTAGGCAGGTGCGGAAGAAAATAATGCCTAAAGTACATTTATAAAAATGTTGGGAGCAGCAGCGCCAAAACCATATACCGTATCTTCTATATACCTAAATACTGAGCAATTTTATCCATGAACTTTGCATCACCGCACATTAGTCTGACCGAGAGACGCCATCCAATGTTTAGTGCTAAACATTTGAGTAAATCTTGGCAGGGCACTGCAGTAGTGTTCACATGAGTTAATCTTCAGTCTTCACAAACATACTTTCAAGCTGTATTAACGATAAGTAAAATAGTTACAAAGTTGGGAGTTTAGTAGAAAGTTTAATTTATTTGATTTATTGAACCTTTGCTTTTGCTTTGCTCCTACCAATTTTTAGATAGAGGCAGTGTTGACTGATATAGATATGTATGTATGTACATGTGGCAAGAGGCAGTCGCGTCGTTGATGCACACTTTTGCGAAATATTAACACGCTCCATCGGTGGTCTTGACTGACGTGTCAGTATGTCCACTGAACACTTATCCAATTCGACGCTTACGTCGTTTACCAACACCAACCGACAGCATTTTGCTCCACTAGGAATTCTAAATTTAAAATTCAGATTGTGTCTCCAATCTGCGTCGTGGAATGAAGAATTTTTACATGGGTGGGTAGTTACTGTTGTTACATAAGTTTGTAGTAGTCTAAACTAACACGGATAGAGTACAAACACGTTGACGATGACAATAAAGACGAGAAGAAAACTTGTAAACTTTAGTTCATTACCCTGAAAACGTACCTATCTTCTGGATGTACAATGTACCTATTACATGAGTTGGAACATTTCTTAAATGTTTCGCCCTACTTTCGCCTCGTCACTTGCTCCAGTTTCCAGATTGCTTTTATAGACACAAACAACTTCATCATATTTGCCATCTTAATTCATTTGTTTATTTCTTTTGGACCATTTTGATAATTGGTCATTTGCTTTTACTCAGGATACGACATTTTGAATTGGTTAGCGGAATAAAAGAGGCAATAATAGGAAGTTCGTTTAGCTTGAGGTATTAGGACTAATGAGTCTAAATTCTGCTAGGTAGTTTAGTGTCTATTTTATGCTTTTCTGAGATTAATTATTACCGTGGGTCTTTATCAAGTTATGGCGACATGTATGAAGTAGACACGCTTCATTTTGAACTTTCTACTTGAGATGAAGAGGAAATAATTAGTACCTATATTTAATTATCACCTGTATAATATAACATATGATATAATTATGTCTTTTTTATCCTTCCAACGTTGTGATGGTTTTATACCTTACCAACAGCAACAACGACAACTACATATTATGGTGTAATGTAACCTTTGAAAAAATCTTACGCGTTTCAAAAACTTGTGGTTCAAATCTTTGTGATTTAATTCCCACTGAAGAATACCTAACTCTGGTCTGGTACCTGTGTTTGAAACTTTGGTGACAGAGGCTTGTAGCTCGTTGCAATAGAATGTGAATGTAGTACCGGGTTTCAAAGTCAGAATTGAGAGATTTACTACAAAGACATATTTCATTAAAAAATAAATGAGTTTTTTCTCTGAATCATCAAAACCAGTGGAGTTTCTTTTTAGGGTAGTCAGTAGGCATAAAAAGGTAGCTGTGTCTCAAGTGGCGATTCAAAATTTAAATTAAATTGGTTTAGTCGAACCAAATAAATGAATGACTGCTGACTAGTAGCTCAAAATAATTGGTGCGGTAGCGGTATACAGATGTAAGTGGGCATACACCCGGAGCACAAGAAAAGTCTCCATGTTGCAACTTGCAACGTTCCTATACTCGCAGGGACAATTGCACAACATGTATGTATGTATCTTCTTGGTTCCTCGCTGGCTCATTTATAATCATAAATTTTATTCTGATTTATTTCCTGGTGGAAGTTATCAAACTAACTGTAATAGGAATAGGACAGAAAAAGTAATAAATTTAAAAACTTATATTTCACCTCCTACCCCGCAAGCTGTTGCCTCTTTTACTACTACCAGGAGTCCTGTAATGTTACCACCTAAAACGTGCTCTGTTGGAAAGAGAAACAGTGGGAGTGAGAAAATTAGCAAACAACAGCCACACGTCATGAGCAAGTAAGGAAGCTGGGCATTCGGGAGCGGAACGGAACGTCAGGTTTGGAATACATTTGTTGTGCGGAAGTACAGTTGGTTGTTCTTGGTCTTGTTGGCGTTGGCGTTGGCGTTGGAGCTATTGGCTTTCTTCGAGTTCTTGTGTTCCACACTCATATAATTATACCTACCTACATACCTGCCTATCTATCTACATAGCTCATATGACTGGAAGGTAAAGGAAAAAAAGTTTTGTAATTTAGGTAAAAGATAGATTGAGATATTAAGTTGATTGAAATAGTGTAATGAGGAGCTTTACGATGCCTATGTTGAATTTCATCTTGACGATAAAGTTGATTACCTGTCCCTGAGTCTCTGTCGTTTGTATCTTTTTCCAAAATGGGCTCATCATTTAAGAATGGGCTTCTAACTGAGGAGACGGCACCTCCAGGATTAATTTATGTGACCGTATTTAACCTCATGTATTAATCGTTACGTCTGCTTCCAGCCATCTACATCCATGTATGTATGTATGTATGTAGCTTGTTCCACACATACAGACACCTTACCTCCACCTCCCTACTCTATCCGCAGGAGACAATGATCAGAGGAGCAAAATTACTACCGAGCACGCACTCGTTAGAAGGTAAGACATCCAATAGAAATAGTTTATAGTGGAGCTCCACTCAACGTGTCACTGTCACTATGTAGCCTAATCAGATTTCATACTAAACACTGGCAAAGTACTCGCATGGGTTTTTCAAGGAGCTCCACTTACCTCCCATTCTACCTTCCACCGCAACTAAAGTACAAATACAAACCTGGGTGGTACAGTCTTCTCATAGGTTCACCAGTACTCATAAATTAATGCTGATAAATTGATACTCCAGCCTTTCTATACAATATAATCCAGCCTACCTATAATGGGAAGGTGAGGCAGGAATATAGTGACAACAAAAATTTACAATTTCATAAATAAAAGGAGATTAGTACTTTATCCGGTTTAGTGGAAACACGTTTGTTCCTGTAAACGGAGACAAAAATGCAACATGTTGGTCCCGGTGTTCTCTTCATGTTTCCTTCCTTCTTCATGCTTCCGTTCAACTAAAGGGAGGAGGGGAAGGTAGATTGGATGAGTGAAGTGTCATGGTATGGTTTTAAGTGAGACGCCTAATAAATGCGAATTGGATTTGGAATTTCGAAAATTAATTGAAAGTGAGTCTCATGCCCTATGCCGAATGTAATGCGCCATTGTAACGACAACAAGGAATGAAGGAATGACTAGACAGTAACACTATGGTAGAGAAGTTAAAATAAAAAATAAAAAGCTCCATGAATAAAATAGCAGCAGGGAAGTTGGGGATTTAGCCAGGCTTGAAGGAGAAAATGAATTTACAACACCAACGCAACGGTGGTTAGCGAGACCTTGCTACATTTCCAATGTACCTATGCACCTTGGGCCTTCGTCTTTATACGGAATATCTGTAATCCAGTCTTACCCACCAGGCTTATGTATAGGTACCTTTTTTTGACGACGACTGGTATGTGTATAGGAAATACATAGGTAGGGTAGGTACTTTATTTTTGCATCCTTTCCTTGTTCCTACTTACTAATTGGCACATACCATGAGACTTGAGCTGGTTGCGTGGGATGACGACGAAGATAAAGGTGAAGCAATTGAGGCAGGGTTTGAACTAGTAGTAGTAGTAGTAGTAGCGTGCTTCCATATATTTTAAAGACAAATGTTTTTGAAGAGAACGGAAACAATAGTCATCAATTTGAATTAAGGTTTAAACTTTCTTTTCCCAACCTATGTTTATAGTTCCTCGATAGTTATCGATGCGATGGGGCGTTTCAAGCGTGCAACTTACTCCACGGAGGACAAGACGTGGGAGTAAAGAAGATAATGCAAATGTAATCAAACATGATATTTTCAAGGTTTAGAACATTTTAACTCAACTCGATATAATGTTCCCGACCTGGCTTTCATTTTCATCTGATAATCACACAATTCCTTTAGAGTCTCTGGAGAGCATTTCGCATTCGTGACTGATATCAAGTTCAGGGATTTACCTCTATCTTTCCCTACTTTGCTACTTATGTTTGAGTGAGCTGTTCTTAAACTAGCAACCTGCACTTAGGCTTAGCTATATAAAAGATGATTTGCATTCGGAAATAATTTATTGGCTTTGGCTTGAGTATTGCATTTAGCTTTGGCTTTAACTTGCTTGGCAGCACCAAGTGTACAGTTTAATTTGTAATTTTCATCAAAGTTTCTAGTGTATCCCAATTACTATTGATATGACTAGACTATCTGTATGACGCTATATTGACTACGTGATGGTAGATAAAGTAAAAAAAAGTAAACTTGCGCACAGCCCTGGTAATAGTAGCAAGTACCAAGGTACCTAAATACATATATACGCAGTTCCGCTATTATTCAATAATATACACTCGTCATCTACATATTTAAAGGAAGGCGTCTAATAAATATGAGGACGAGAAGCAATAGAACTAGGAAAGTTTTGAGTTTAGCCACCAAGGAGTATTAAAGCTGAATTTTTATGTTAATATATGTGCATAATCATTTCGTTCAGACTTTGAATGCTCATCCTACTATGGCAAAAAGACTTTGACTCCCAAAAATTGTCTAATGCCCACACTTACTATTGCGGATGCTCGAATGTTTCAGGGGAAAGGAGTGGAGCATATATTAGTAATTATGAGTTGGAAATTTTAGCTAATGGATATGGTAATGTATTCATACGATATTTTTTGGCAATGAATCTTGCATTATTTTGCAACTTTAATGTGCCTCGTTCATGAAGATTTCTCTGCGGTTAGGAATAGAAATAAAAATGGAAATGAAAGCGACGGTGCGTTCACATTTCTTATTTGGAATTTAGATTTTTTTTCAAGTCTTCACTTTCCTTCAATGTATCTATGGTCTGGCTCCTGGCTCTGGCCAGCTACCAAATTTGCGATAAAAGCTATGTATAGTTTTGAAACAACGATGAATGCTACAGGATCGGATAGAAGAGTTGATGTTGCCACATATGCATAAAATAATAAATGGCTTGTACTTGTGACTGTGACTATCATCTTTCCCGAGCAAGACGAGCTTGATGCTGACTCGAGCACTGACTCATGACTGGGAGAAAAGGTGGTGGCTGGCAAGAAACTGACTGGGAAGGAAAGGGCATGAATGCAAGTACACGAAAGTCACAATTGCGGCGAGCAAACGTCGTCTAATTCGTAATAGTGATAGTGATAGTAATAGTTTGCGTCTTAATACGCTATTAGGCTGAGTCGTGGAGTACATACGAAATGTGGCAAGTTGGTTAAATGAGGGATTGAAATTGCACGAGTTCTACTTGTCCTTTGAGCACCAACACTAACGTAGTAAGAGCCACGGCACGGCTACTGCTACTAATACAAGTACTGTACTGTACTGTACTGTACTGTACAAGTACGAGTCCGAGTGAGTGAGTAAATGAATGAATGAGAGACGAGTTAAATAATGAATACAGAGAGAGAGCAAATGGCGGAATTGATTTAGCGAAATCCTCTCTCATCTATGTGTTTTATGTGTGTATAAATAATGTCGTAACGAAATTCTTTGACATACCCATTTGTAAATTTGTAACCATATGGACTCGGGTGGTAATGTAGTAAGGAGAGAAGGGAAAGAATGAGAAAATATGACAACCATTTTCTACAATACAACTTGGGCTTCAGGTTGTGTGGCTCAGTTTGTAGTTTGTATGCATCCCTTCTTTTCTCCTCTACCATCTCTGCCTGTTCATCTGTGGAGAAAATGAATAGATTTCCTCCAGTCAAACTCTGTGCTCTTTTCAACGTATTCTCCTTCCTTTCACTCTGGATGTATTCTTTGTTTTGCATTCTGTGCCGTTCACTTGCGACTTGCGGTACGAGTACGAGTACGAGGCAACAGTGGATCGCAAGATTTGCTGAAATGAGACGACGTAGTAAACGTCGTGGAAGCATGGAACAACATTCATGTTGGTGTTTGGGTTGAGCTCTCGTTGGAAGCTTAGAAGTCGTTTGGAGTTTTGGAGCATGTTTGACTGTTTAACTTGCTTAGATTTCTTCTTCTTCTTCTTCTTCTTGTTCTTCGCATTAGCCGTTTTCCTGCTTGGTCTCCAACTTTCGAGGTTAGTTGTACACAGAGTCATGAAAGTCTCTCGGTCGCTCCATATAGTCTAGGTTTCTTCAGTGGTTTAGGATTTCTATCATAGACACTTAGGGCAAAATATAAATTACAGCTGTGTACGTAGTTTGATACTTTTAGAAAAACATGGTCGACGATGACGATGACGATGACGATACGTCTACACAGTAGGTATGTTGTTAACCAGCGTTGGTGGTGATGGTAGTGGCGGTAGCGGTGGTGGTGTAGATGACCTTATTCAGTATCGCGTACAGATACGAACAACGAGAAAATTATGTTAGCACAGGATTCGCATGGCATGTATCAAATTCGCGTGGTACATGTACGGAACATGCGATGGAAATACTCATCCTCTTCCATCTCATTAATTTTCTCTTCTCCATCCCTACCAAAATTCCATGTGGATATCTAAATTGCAGACCTTATCATGTGGCTGGTACTGGTACTGGTGTTGGTACTGGTACTGGTACTGGTAGCTGCAGAACCGTTCACAGTGCTATGTGCTCTACCGTAGACCATACTGCCCAAAAATGCGCACACAGGATTTTCAGAATTCAATAGGCCAAGCCAAGCCAAGCCAAGCCAAGCCAAGCCAAGCCAAGCCAGACCAGATCAGGCCAGGAAACGAGACACAATACGATGCATTTCCACACACACACATTGAACATGTAGGTACTTGTAACAATCTGCCGCCCGATAATATTGAGCGTCTCCTAGCTTTTTCCGCTTTCCATTCCCATGATCTGTAGGTAGATAGTGCTTTTGAGAAAGTATGTTTACTCAACATATTCTAGTTTGTACAAGGTTTCGTATGAGAATCTCCAGATTCCTTTCCCAAGGATTGGAAATCGACCATGGGAAAATAGGAAAGAGGAAAAATAAGGACAAAGAGGAGCAACCGTCATTTGACGTTCACTTCTGTAGTAAGTTAAAAGTTAACTAAAAGTAAAAGTGAATAAAGAAAGGCTGGGAGACGACGTTGCACGTTGCGTTGTGCTTTGAGAAGGATGCCGCTGCCGCCGCCGCCGCCGCCAGACTACTATACATAGGTATGTATATAAATGTAAAAGTGCCAGGGGCATTTAATGATATGACGACGACGACGACGACGGGACGGGATACAATGTGCACCCAGATGGACACTTGAAAACTAAGTCAGCCAGTAACTTCAAAGCTGGCTTGAAATAGAGCGTAGTCAAAGCATTCAGGAGTTGAGTCTCTCAATCTCGAATTTCATCTTCAAGTACGGATCAAAACCAAGCCGATCAAGTGCACTTTAGTACTCCACGTCTTTCAACTGTGCTTTGGTTTTTTACAATTCGTCGGTGTAGCAAGTCCCATCCCCATCCTTAATTCATTCACTAATCTAATCTTCGAATCTTGTCCTTTTCCTTCTGCTCATCTAACGGTAAGCAAGCGGAGATAGTTGTCCAAAGTTACGTACTAATGACAAATTCTTTGCTGTTCCAATCCAAAGATTACCGGTCAACAATCAATGATGAATGGGTCCAGGCCAGACACAGTTAACGCATAATCACAATCACCCTCACACGTTTTTAATGCTCAACTTTTACAGTTGCTGTTTGTAAGCACAAACAGGCATAACTACTGACCTACTGAACTAAGAATTCTAAATTACGAGAAAGGAAAAGTCAGTGAGGCTAGTAGTAGTAGTGTTTTAGCTGGACATGGACATGAGAGTGTTGGGAGAACAGTGTGACTGCGACTGTAATGTCTCCACACTCCGTTGACCATGCACTTATGCCCACACCCTTCTCTCCTGGAATCTTTCTACAGTACTATAGTCTATGTATAGGTATATAGTATATACATCTTGTTTAACTGGAAATGGAGAGGTAGAATGAGATGGAGGAACTACGAAAACAAAATGTATGTTTGTTATAAGTAAATACAAGGACAAGCTACAAACTGCTTTGCGTCTGGTCTGTCAACATGTAATCTTGCGACTCTATGTCTATGTGCTGAAGCAAAACTGATTATTTGTCAAATAAAATATGCACGCTCGTTCTCAAAGTCACGATTGTAAAGGAAGTGTAAATCTTAAAAAAGTAAGGGAAGGGTACATAGGTATGTAGGAAACTGTATACATAAATCCTCCTTGCACACTTGATTGTGAAGAATGAATGTCGTTTTATCATGTAATTTTTTTCCGTTAAACTTTATTCTGGGGATAAGTGCGGTGACGTTGTATTTCTATGGCGTTGGCAGTGGAACGGGGACGACGACGACAGACAAGGGAAAGAAACATAAAATTTCTGATAAAGCGATTTCGGGAGAAACAAGGCAATCCAAAGTTTCTTCGCTGGTGCATTTTCTTTGGCGGCAGTGTAGTAAAATAAGAGTTTAAAGGATTTACAATACGACATGGCGTTCCTGAATTTCCTTTATGCTACACTTGGCATTGCCAAAGCATTTTCTCAACCTACTCCCACATCCTCCCTGGCCATGAATCTGAGGCTGAAGCTGAAGCTGAAATATCCTTTGTTAGAATACAAACCTTTTCTCTTTCTCTCTCTCTCTCTCCCATTTTATTTCATTTTATTTTGGGATATTTCGACGAGCAGGAAATGTCTATGTAATAGTTGCTTTTTCCATGTTCGACGGCTTTGAAACAGAATCCGTATCCGAATCTGGATCCAGAGTACGGAAAACGTAGTAAGTAAAGCGTAATCAGATCAGGTATTGTTCACTACTCAGCCGTGAACCCTTACAACAATAATTCACAATGTCTTGTGTACACTGCTTTCCAAGTCTAAGATGCGGTAATGATTCAATGTCATTGTATCTGTCTTCTGCTCCATTTCATTCTCACTACAAATTGCAAAGTGAAAGGAAAATGAGTCAGTCTTCAATAATTCTCGTCAAGTAAATCTCCGTCTTGCTAATGTTCTTACGTTAGTCGTATCATTGATCAGCATCGGTTCTCCAACTTAACTCCAAATAGGAAAACCAAAGTCAAAATGAAAGGAAAACGGAGCCGGCTCTCTCATTTCTGAATTAAGGAAATTGCGAACAATAAGTTACTAAGATTATTGATAAAGAGAAGAATATTGCATGAAGACACCGACCTAGCGCAGTGCTGTACGTATGTATACATATGTGAGTCAAGTACCTATCTATGTACCTACCTAGTGTAGTTTCGTAGTCGCTATAGGATTAAGTATGTAGGTATCTGCAGGAAAAAAAAACGAGGCATTGAGGCAAGTATGGACTAATGGGGAACACACGAGTTTCTTTCTCTTTTCTCTTGTACGTTCAATGATGGACACAGGGGGTCATGTCTTGACAAATTAACTGCAGGATTGAGCAAGTGAGGAAAGTTAGTTGTGACTAAAATTCGTCTATGCACTTTCCTAATAAAATGATACACAGCTATTCTTTCTGCTTCAAGAGCAAACACGCAGATGATGCCACACTCACACAGTTGTGCGTGAGAGTACGTGATAGATGTTGTTGTCGAGACGCTAAGCTTCACTCACTCCAAGCTCCCTCTTTTTACATGTCCGTCCGTCCGTCCTTCCTTCCTTCCTTCCTCTCGGCTTTTCTCTGCATTTACCACGCCCGCTAATTGTGATTGATTGATTGGATGACTTTGAAATCATTTGGCGTTGATCATAAGCCTTGTATTTGAAGTAGCAATCGAAATTGAATTTCCGCTAAGATGGTGACTACATATTATACTGCTATTAAGTTGGTAGTCGGGAGCTCGGTATCTATGTACTTTGGTCCGCATTATGTATATCGGTATGTTGACGAATCGGAATTCATCCAAAGTCCCCGAATCCATTGGTATTATACCCATGTGGCCGAGTTGGCCATTCCATTTTATATTGTCTTGGAAGAATTCTTGTTTGTATGTAAGCAAAAGTAACATGCATACATTATACTAGTACTTGCTACGAGTACACATACCTAGTACCCATAAGCTACCAACACCGCAATATTCTACTAGAACCGAACGGCCGAACATCCACAATAAGAAATGTTAAGGGAGAACCGTTAACCGAGAACGGGAGTAGAAGAGAGAGAGAGAGAGAGAGAGAGAGAGAGAGAGACTCAGAGGGAAGCCCAGACAAATTAAATTTTATCGCTGGCTTAGTTCTCCAAGTATCGGGGAGAAATAATAATTCTTGTTGCCTGTATGTACATTAACAGAGTTCCGAGACAAGATCTGGTGATTTGTGAAATAATTTATGATCCAATTTACACTCTTGCATTGCGTTTATAAGCTGGGTCTCAAATTATTATTGCAAAATTACCTGCTTTAAATGTAGCCTCGTAACATTAAAAAGCAAAATAGACGATTACGCAGATATAGATGCTGCAAATCCTGATTGTATACATTTACCGAATGGCCACGCCACACCACACCACATCACACCACACCACTGCGCTGCAATTCACGCAACTTTCTATATTCCAAACTACCTACTTGGGCAAACAGCTCGATTCTTCGACAAACACAAACGACAAACAGCAATTTAGTCTAGAAGGAGTTTTTGTAAGTCAATTCTTGTTAGTGGAATCCGAAATCCTAATCGTAATTCTAGTGTCATATGTACACGGTATAAACTGATCATCCTATTTTAATCTTGTCCATATACCCATTACTCGATCATCACTTCTCCAGCACAACATGCAGAGTACGATATACAGAAAAAGGAGGAAATAGGTACAGACGATTTAAAAAAAATGGTACATGTATGAATCCAAAAAACTAAGGATGAACACAACTCATATGTACCTACTACCTACATAGGTATATTCGATACTGCAGTAAAAATCTAGCTTTTAATTCCGAATATTTGGGATACAAGGAAGGAATAAAAATAAGGAAGGCCAAACAGAGGAAGATATAAAATAAAAGAATGGGAGAAAGTTTTGGCATCAGCTTCATTCATGTTCATGGATATTATTATTGTTATATGGATTGGTAAATATAAATAGTGATCCTAATGCAAAATGGAAGGTAGAGAGGAGCAGACGGACATGGACCAAGGCACACACATACATACATGGAGGAAGGTACCTACAATAGATTCTCTTATTCTCCAATTGTAGCAAGTATGTATACAGAGATCGTTGTGGAAAAATAAAGTTAAACTCAAGTGAAATATCTTGTTGAGTTGATGATGATGTCAGTAAAACAACTTTTACTTTCCGCGGACTACTAACTAGACCGATAGAACAATCACAACTGGAAAGCAACCTCGTGTACCAGTAAAGAACACGATATATAGACTAAACTGCACATAAAAACATTACATGACGAAGGGTAGCGAGTGGAGCTGGAGAATAGAAAGACGAAGAAGAAGAAGACGAGAACGAATAACCTAACGACCAGCAAGACAAGATAGGAGTCGAGAGAAATAGCGGAAAATAGCTGTAACGCAAAAAAGATGTGGATGATGTTGAAGCCTGGACGACACTATGCTACATGCAACGCAATGCGATGCGATGCGATGCGATGGAAGGAACATAAAACTGTGCCGTTGGATTTGGATTTGGATTTGGTTTGGTGTGTATGTGTGTGTGTGTGTGTCTGTATCCTAAAGGAAAATAAAGATGCGGAGGCAAGTAGTGTGTCTTTGGAGTCGGAGTCGGAATGAAAAGAAAAGTTGTACAGTTCCACTCGACAGATTACAGATTCTAAATGATGGCCAGTACGTTGCTCGTGTCCTTGTTGTTGGCCCTGAGTAGTGTAGGAGTCCATGAGGAAAGATGTAGATGTGGGCGTTCTTCTTCCCGTTCCTTTTATCTTCGGTTTGAAATTCGTGACATGAAACTAAATAACAAAGGGAGAGTCCTTACTCCGTCTTGAACGGAAACTGTGCCTGAACAAATCATACATATACGTATACATAAATACCAACTACAACCATCCACCACCAGTCCTCTCGTGCATTCACAAACAAAGGAAGCTTTTGGGTCTCTTCGTGCTTGTGTGTGTGTGTGTGTGTGTCTGTGTGTCTGTGTGTTCCTCAGTTTTATTCCAAGTCTCTCTCCTGTATTTAGATGAGCCACTGCCACTAGTCACTACTTGGCCTCCTCCTCGTCTCTTCACTTTCATTTCCGTTCAGTAGGTTTGACATGAAAAAAAATTGCTTTATTGTGTCACAGTCACAGTTGTCTTGGTTGTAAAACTCGTCGAATCGGAAATCATATTGTCTTACACTGTAATTTATACTTGGGCTATTACACCACGTATGGCCTCCTCCACGTACAACCATCATCACCATCACCCGACCAACAACCAAATATCAGTATACACGCGTAGACGGACACACACTATCACACACTCGCAGGAACAAAGACAGCAGCTGGATTTGAAATGTGTTCTTTCTTACCCTGGTCGAAAATCATGCTTTCCACGTAACTGAAGCTCGATGGATTCAATGAAAAATCTCGACTGTCTACTTTAGTCCACTTCCTAAATCTCGTTCTCGTTCTCGTTCTCGTTCTCGTTCTCGTTCTTGTCCTCGTCCATCGGCAATTGTGCTGAAATGGTGCGCACTGTCCGCAGACAGACATTTTTTTGACGGGATCCACTTTGTCATGTCAGAGTAGTCACCTAGGAACATACCAAGGTAGATATCTATGTACTTTCATTTCCCTTTTCCCAGTGAATTCACAAATTTCCTTCTTTCCCTTCATACTTATTGGGACAAGGTCCACAAAAGGCAAAACTCCATTTCTCCTTTTTTCTCAAAGTTTATTTACTAGTAGATTCTAAATAAAATTGAATCCTGCTGCTAGGATGTGAAAGCAGGAGCCGGATTGGAAATAAGAGAAGCAGCATGACTAACCAAACCAAACCAAACCAAACTAATCCATATCTATGAAAAATCTAATAAACTAAATGCACACCGGAATGAAGAAAAAGCGGTGAGCGCGAGGCTGGAGAAGCTATATACTTTTACATTCGGCTCGTTCGATTAGTGTGTAAAAAGAAAATGTCTCATGAAATTGCATTCATTCACTTCATGAGCTTCAATAGATCCACTTCCACTTCCACCTCCACATTCCCATACATCCGTCGTATTTCGTTATTGTAAACAGATGTCAGTATATTTTGATTTAGAAAGCCAGAAGGTCGTAAAATTTGGGGAAAGAGGATATGGATATGGGAAAGGAGCCTTTTCGGATTTTAGCATTTTCCCTTCTACTCACATTTCCCTCTCCCATCTTCATACCATCTACACTTTTTACTTTTTATCACAAAATAATGCAGTTAAATATGTGTGTCGAAAGGAAATTGGAGAAATATCACACTCACACTTCCACTGCACATTTCTTATCACAAAAACCTACCTATGTTTGTATACATATGTACCTTCACGTCGACCTTCGCTTTACAACTTCTGCTCCAGTCTATATCCTACGATAACCGACCGAGTCTGTTTCCAATGTTTTCATACAAACAGAACGCAAACACACATACACACACCTTTCCGAACTGGCAGATTGTTGAAATCGAAAATATACAAATACTTTGGGTACTTGGGGATTGGATTGTGGGTACGGAGAACACCCAGTCGTTTTTCTGTGGAAAAAACGAAAAGGCGAAGGACATATCCCATGATTTTCATCCTGCCTCCTTGCACACACATTCTATTCTATTCTATCCCTTCCTATCCTATCCAACCCTATCCTATCCCATACCCATTGGTATCACTTTCCCTATTTTTTGCAAGGACTGGAAACTGGAATGTAAATGGAAGATGGAGAAAACTACAAGTTTCTGAGCTTATTTCATTTTAGGTCCCACGAGAGTACAAGACGTGTAACATTGTGCGATCTTTCTTTCTTTCTCTCGACTTACTTTACATGAAAATGCAGATATTTTCAAGTACTCTCGAAGTCAACTCACACGTGCACAAAAGTCTGTCCTTTAGTTCTCCAGTCGTTTTTTTTGCCTTTAGTATAGTTCTACGACATATGTACATACCTATATAGGCAATAACAATAATAGCAATGTATGTACGACATGTACTATGTACATAAGTCAACGTCGATGTTTTGTTGGGCATGGATTCTAGTATAATTGTATTGCTGACTGCATGTCTGTAGTCTGTAGTAAATTGTATTGTAGAAACCGACCTCATGGAAAATACCAATATGATTTTAGTTTTGACTGATGAGTGAGTCAATTCGATTTTGCATCGAGTGACATGGCTCTTAAAAATAAATCCTATGGCTGTCCGATTATACAACTATTACCTACCATTATTAATTAATCATTTCGTGCTTTGGTATCTTGTCTATGTACCTTTACCATTACCCGTTGCAATGCAACGTGTGCTGTAAAATGAATAGACGAAGATTTGGGTCGGGTATTTGTAGCTTGCACATATTATATGCACCTACATACCTTGTTTATTGACAGTTGGAATAGAAAAATGAAATGAATTTCTCATGTTCAGCTGACACATCAATTACAAGATTGTCATTCTTTCTTTTCCTTTCCTTTCCTTTCCTTCCCTTTCCTTTCCACTCATTTCATGTTCATTGAGCACAGCACGGTAGTAAGAGAACACTAACGATGGAGTCATAGAGCGAACAACGAATGTCATTTGCAATTGGCTAGGTGTTGCTTCTT
>JAAXYX010001721.1:0-21064 GCA_036851915.1 Ptenothrix huangshanensis | reverse complement strand
TCTCTCTCTCTCTCTCTCTCTTCTCCATTCACCGACTCCCTCTGCTTATCTAAAGCTTTTATTAAAAAGCCATGAAATGTCTACAAAATGTAATTTAGGAATAAATTTAACAGTCAGCCACAGTGCAGTGGCTGCCATGCATGTGGGGATGGGGAATGAATACGAGAAAATTATTTACGTCGACAACTAACTTAATTGACTTGATAGAAACAAAAGCACACGAAAACCACTGTCTGTCTACACAAACATAGATATATTAGACAAATGAAATTCTATGAATAAATTAAAACAAAATGGTAGTCGAAATATATCCCTCCTCTTTCAACAACTACAATGTCTAATACGTTCCCTACTACCTTGCATGCTGCAATTTGAGCGGCTTTCTACACCTCCAATCATTTTCATACAAAAGCTAAATAGGAATTACATCACGCGATACAATGGTTCACACTGAACGAATGGATTCAGCAAGCAATTGTAGGAGTAGACTACGAACATGCATATATACCTATGTATTTATATCAGTCTTCAAAACGTCTAGCTTCCTTTCTTCCACTTCCACAACTCAAAAAGACTCGACCTAATGCACTGTATAACTGTAGCCTGTGCCTGTACATAGAGTAGACTATACAGTATACAGTATAAAATCCTAGACTAGCAATGTGTTCACACGAGACGGACCAACCGAATCTCATGTTTCTTGATACCATACCATTTCATACCATACCAAATCTGTAGCTTGGAATCACGAAGAATAGCTCCCTGCTGAGTATTTGCGGAACCAAATGGCTCTGGTGTCATTAAGCAAACTACGTCAGAGATTCAGGATTCATTAAACTCAGACTCAATCAATGAATCAATACTCAACCATTCTTACATTTACAATTCACATCCAATCATCTCGAAAGATAAATCAATGAAATTGAAATTAAGTTACCAACTCAAATCTAACTACTTGCTTCCAGAGACACCGAACCTTCCTCCAATCTCCTCCACGACTTTTTAACACAATCTCACAATCTTCAAGTCTCTACAGAGATTGTGATTGCGATTACTCACTTCGACTATGTACATAGTTAGTACACAGATATGTATGCAGGTTCGAGTGCAAACTATTACTCACAAGTTTAAGGAAAAAGATATTGTTATTATTTTAATGAGGCAATTTAAAAAAATGTAAAATCAAGAACTTGATAGGCAGTGACATGTTCATTTGAAATCTAACACGAGGTAGAAGAGAGGTAATTAATCTGTAGTTTACATAGTTGTACCGGTAGACGGAACACTTGTGTGGAGTGTGCAGCAAAGTGTTATGGTACAGCGGCTGGATTGTAACAAATGTTTAAATATGAAATTGTCATTTTAGATGGCAAAATAAAAGTATATATTGTCAATTTTCTGCTATTTTATGCACTCAATACAATTCTACTTACATTAGGTAATTTCATCTTTGCAATTTATTATTTTCGTGGATTTCTGGATATGAATTCATGGGGAACAATTTTATTAGATTCAGGATATCGCCGCGGAAGAATCAAAATAAGGTAGGTAAATCTTAATGGTCCTAAGAAGAATACGAACTAAACCCAAAACGCT
This sequence comes from Ptenothrix huangshanensis, assembly GCA_036851915.1. Taxonomy (NCBI): domain Eukaryota; kingdom Metazoa; phylum Arthropoda; class Collembola; order Symphypleona; family Dicyrtomidae; genus Ptenothrix; species Ptenothrix huangshanensis. Next base: position 19,468 of record JAAXYX010001721.1, on the reverse strand, counting down.
TTGCAAGCAAAATGAGCTAAATCCATAAGAATCAATTTTAAAACGTCTCGAAAGTTCTTATTTCAACTTTTTTGATGCGTCTCAAAATGTCTTATTTTTATAATTTTGAAACATCTCAAAATTTATTATTTTAGCAATTTTAAACGTCCGAAAATTTCTTGTTTCAACAATTTTGAACGCCCCAAAAGTTCTTATTTTAACAATTTTGAACGTCCCGAAATTTGTTATTTTAAAAGTTTTGAACGTCAGAAAATTTCTTATTTCAACAATTTTGAAACGGTTCAAAATATATATCACAATGTCTTTAGCTCATTTTGCTTTAAAAGCGTTTGGATTTGGGCAGTTTTGTTTCTAGAGCCATTTTGATTTAACTCTGCAGCGGCGATATTTTCTATCTATTCTATACAACACAACATTTTTTACTATTGTTCCTGTTTAAATCTCCACTATTAATCTACTGTTTTAATTCCCATTTCGAATAAAAGGCCAGCCGGTGAGTTTTTCCGTTACGCCTTCAATCCTGGCCTACATAGACAATTCCTTTCATTCCTGCGTCACATTTTCCAATTTATTTATGGATCTGCAATTTATTCAGGAGACAAAGTGTGGACGTAGCACTACTTCAATCAAGCTTGTATGTACATACATACCAAGAGACTTTACTCCCAAACAGGAGATGAAAGTCCACCCCACACTACATATAGGTATACAGAACAAAGTTGTTATTAGGAGTGTTGAAGGAAGCTGCTATGCTATAGTTCTATCCGAACACTTTTCCCACATGATAGATAGAAGCCAAATAGAGACAAGACTTTTCTAGGGTTCAGTCAGTCAAAAGTTGTAGACTGGATGCATGATGATGTTGGTGCTCATGATGACATGATGAATGCCTCGACGGACGTTGGAAAGTCAATGGCAGATTCTGAAAGCTGTCAAACGATCTTCTCCTTTTCTTCGGGATTGCCGTCTCGGACACAGATCATCATCCGAAAGTTTTTTTTAATCTTGTGTCTACTGACGTTAGACATGATAATAAAATACTTACATAGTCTACCAAGGTGGATGGATGGATAGATGGATGCATGTAGGTAGGTAGGTTACATGGATGCACGGGAGAAAATGGGTACAGGAGTAAAAGGCAGAAGGTGGAAGAGATACTTATAAGGTGTGTAATAAATGTACCAACTTGAGCCGTTCAGACAGTTCTACGATGCGAACGACAGTAAAAATGAAGAGTGAATACAGGAGGAACATAAAGTGGTCCCTATGTATACTCCTCCGTTGAGATTGTCAGGATATTCATTTTGTTCATTAGTAAAGACAAGTAGTAGCACTCTATTGGAATCATCACGCTTAAGGTAGGGAGGAACCTACCTCCGTCGAAATAAGAGCGGAGTGAAACAACTTGTAACACAACAACTTCACGATAGAAGTCAAGTCAACTCATCTCAAGATCACACGAAGCTCATGTCAGTGCTCCTTTAAGCCCTCCATACCTAAATATAAGGCAGTTCATCTGACTGATGGGTAAGACAAGGAGTGGCTGGCAGATGAATTCATTATGCTCATGCATAGCCTTTCTTCTACATATTTCATTCAGGCACGCCACTGTTTGTACATCTACACGCCGATTGCATACACGAAATTCAATTTTTTTCCCTACTTCACTTTATGCTAATGAGATTGCTTTTGTGAGCTCATTTTCATTATGGAAGGGAAGGCCAAGGAAGGTTCGCTCCATGCACACTCTCGCTCACAGATACCCATCCATAAAAAACCATAAAAACCTTAAGCTCCCAGGATGAATAATTACTTGTAACTTACTAATTGAATATGAGAGCACAGTAGTAGTTCAAATAAATACTCTTATCTGTTACTCAGTGTCAGGGGTAAAAAATGACACTTTGCATACTAATGATTCTTACCAGAAAATGATCTTCTTTATCTTCCTCCACTATTACTGCATATACATTGCTCTGCTCTACTCCACTCCGTTTCGGTTTCCAACCCTCTATGTAGTTGAGCAAGGCATGTCATTACTACTACTATTTACTATTAGAATTGGAAGGCACAGTTTCACTACCACAGCCAACTTTTCTTCCTATGTATATCAGTATGGGTCTATGGGTATATATTGCTCCGTGTGGATCCTATGGATGTAGGATTTTTAAGTAGTGCCGTAGATTGCATAATTTGGGCCAGCAATCGTCTGCGTAATGTAGTAGTATCTACTATATGTAGAGCATCGATTCGTATTCGACTCGGAATTGGAATTCAATCCCCTTCCAAACGTTACTATTATGAAGGAGTTAGGTATAGGTTTTTACTCATTCATATTCAACCGTATCAGAGAATCACAGCAGACGAGGTCATTACAGGCCGCAGAGTGACTTCTACAACACGTTCCATATATCTTTTATTCATGCATGACTATTCTCAAAAATCGCTCCTCACTATCTTGGTTCACATCAGTCCGTCTACCTTTTGTCTTCTCCGTACTTAAATGGATTTCTTTACATCGCATCATCCTCACTCTGTCTCTCTATATATACCTATATCTAAAAAAACTGTTCGAATGGAATCGAATGGAATCGAATGGAATGGAATGGAAAGGGAAGCATGCAGCACAGCACATAGAAACAGTATAGGATTCCGATTCTCCTATGTACATACATGTATATCCCAATTGATATCTGTACTTTCTAATATAGGATGACAACTCCTACAGTTACAGTGTCAGCATCTCAATTCGCACATAGACACGTTTATCGAATCAATTATTAACATATCTTTTTCATCAATGATGCTAATATTCAATTCAAAAGTGATTTTCCCTTTCAACTCCGATTTTGATGTCATCAACAGTCTGAAAGACAAAAGGCTCGAATGTTTCCTAATCGGTTGCTGATAGTTGATAGGTGATAAGTTGACATGACTCGCTCAAATTTGAAAACATGTGAAGTTCATTCAACTAAATATCAAAAATCTTTTCCCTTCCCTTGTACGAAAGGCTTGAGAGGCTGAACACTATTAACCACCGTCACTTAAATTAAAAATGATTTGGCTATTTGACAGGGAAAGACAAGTCAAGTCAAGTCAAGTTAGACTTCACATAATATGTCGTCGTCGTCGTCGTCTTAGTCGTCATCGTCATCATCATCATCATCATCGTCATCGTCATCACCATCATTATCATCGTCGTCAACGCCGTTGTCGGCCAGCTTTTAATGTTAGAACTGGAAGGAAGAAGCCGATGCACTAGTACTAGGATAAGGATGAGAACGACAACGACTACGAGTACGAGTACATAAGACAAGTCTCAAATGATGCGAACAGACAAAGAGTTTAATCTCATCACTTTGAAGCTGTAGAAGCAGCACTAGAGACGATGACGATGACGATGAGGATGAGGATGAGGCTGAGGATGAGGATGAGGATGGGAAGGAGAACAAGTTGGAGTTTGATCTCAGGACATGATCTCGACTCGATCCTAGCCTTTGACAGCCAGAACTGTTGGAATGTGTCTATACATGTATCTACTCGTCATCACGGATCTGCAGTGCATCTTCACGTCAGATGAGCAGTAGTTAATGATCCAGTTTCCGGCGGTCCGACTATCAAAACAGAAAACTACTCCTTTGTGTGCATGTTTACAATTATTCGCAGAATTGAATACAATCAACAGATTTAATCGATATTAAACCACTCATGTAGTGACACACACTGAATACATGACATCACGAGCATGTTTAACATAGTGTGTGTATAATTTATTATTATAATTATTGTACTGCTACATCAAAACTACACGCCTGTGCTCACAAACACAAGTCAGGAAAGGAACGAAAAAGCTCTCAACGAAAGGAGTTTTTCTTTCTCCGATTCTTCGCTATGACTTGACTTGGACTAGGATTACTGTGCTATGCTATGCTATGCTATGCTATGCTATGCTATACTACGATTTCCTATGCTAGGCTGTATTATGTTCTGTGCTGTGCTACGGCTACGAGCATGTCTAGGGGCTACAATTTCGTTTCACCTTCGTACAATAATTGCTGTCATGTTTATCATCTTGGAGAAGTTGTTTAAGATAATTGACGAAACGCCTACTCTACCTGCAAGGGTGGTGTAACCACGCCTTTTCGTGTCAACTTGTGTCAATTACTTGGCATATTGTTACATACCTACCAGCCTACCTCTTTCCCAACCATCAGCTAACACCTTGCAAGTCGCTTCAATCCGACTCTCACAAAACATGAAATATCGAATGCCCATCAGCATCAATTCATTTTCTTTGCTTCATCTCCCATCAACTTATTACAATTTCTGCCCTACCTGACCAATGAAAAAAAATCAAACGTACACCTGCAATTTGTAACTCTTCCAGCTCACCTCCTCACATATGTATGTACAGTTGGGTGCTATAAGGGAACCCAAGACGAATACAAGAGTAATGAGATCACTTTTCTAATTTCTAATTAAGGTGTATGACCCCCCAAAAGATACTAATATCATCAACCAAGCCATGATCAGACTGGACTCGGAAAAAAATCCCTTTTTAAAATACCCACCGAATATTAACTCAATACTTTTTTTTCGACATTGTACTGTTGACGATTTGATCCACCGATCCATTGCATGATTGAGCAGATGATTGATTGATTGATCATACCATGCTACCGTCGTACCATACAACAGTCCTAGCTGTCTAAATGCTGTAGTATAGCAACAGGTTTTGAAATTAGTCAAGATGGTCGTAGTCATAATTTCCATTTATAAATTAACTCTTCAAAACTACGATGAAAGAAGCAAGAAAAAATTCCTATTAGGAAGTTGACTTCTAAAAATAAAGGATTCAAAACTGTCGCGTTGAGATTACTACATATTTCCCAAGGAAGGAAGAAGAAAGAGGCAGAGTGAGGTTAAAAAAAGGAGGAATGCCCAACTCCCAACACCATACCGGAGATATTTACGTAGGTACCTACGTAGGTACCTACGTTTGATAATAAACCAAGCTGACGCATGTACTCGATGGAAAATGAATGCGATTTTGGAATTTTATTCAATTATTTCGCTGACAAATTATGGAAATCAGAGAACAAGTATGAGAGTCATTACGATGAATTGGATAAACAATAAAGTCATTATTCATTGTTCAGGTTGAAAGTGAATTGTCTAATCAAAACTTCAAGATAACAATTTTCATCAAATAATCTATCCTAAGAAACTTAATTGGGTTACGTTGCAAAAAAACCTACAACGTAGTCATGATGAACTATTAAAAAATGTTTAATAGCGTGTGCAACATAAATATGATGCCGTTAAGCCACACAAGCAAGATCAAAAGGAAGATTAGGAGAGCTTATGCATAAATGACGACCAAGCCCTTCGTGCGTACAGCTCTACCAATCACTCCTGCTTTCAATGGTTCTTTTGTCTTCCATCGTATCGTATCGTATCGTATCGAACAGACGTATTGAAGGAGCCAACGCTTTGCTCTATCGACGTGAGCAACATCCATCCATACATACACACACACACACACACAACTGGATCCCACTCTCGTAAATGACTTACTAGTTTTTAATGTGTAAGAGCAACCAATGGATGTTCTGATAAAGAACATTCATTATTTACTTACGATTTAATCACATGTTTTTATAACTGAGTTAATATTAAATACAATTCACGAGAGGATAGATGCATGGAAAGAAGCTACTACTCGGGCTTACATATGTACATAGAAAGGTAGCAAGTACATAATAATATACCTACATAGAATAGCATAGAATGTGGCAAAGGTAAAAAGGTAAGGTGTACCGAATGGCATCTATACCTGTAAGTATATTATTATGTATACAGGTAGCTATGCGATGCGAAGGAAAAATTTAGTCAATTTCCAGCACGCAAAAAAGCTTATGATAAACTGGCATTTACTGGGGCTGCGTAAACCATAGTCGCCATAGATTGTTGAAGACTTACAGGGAAAGCCGACGATAGATTATGTGTGTGCATTTAATTTTTCAGCTCCCATAGCAGACTGTGAAGAACGTGCAGGAGACGAGGATTTGAGAACAGCAAGGCGTACGAAGCATACAATTAGCCCGACGGGTTATTGCAGATCAAGATATCAAAGTCGACATTGATTTTTCTCTAATGATTAAAAATTCCTCAAAGAAAAAAGTATGATGAGCTGTAGAAAAAATTCCTTTTGATAATGGCTGTTTCTTTTGACTCAGGAGAAGGGAAGGCATAAAGCGAGGGAATAGAGCCGTCCATAAATAAGTCCATCGGTGGATTCACATACCTTGATAGTTTGTGCACACATTAAAGGGAGAGAAGGCATGAGAGCAATCCATCTTCGAAAAACTCCTTCTGAAGGCAACGCATGGTATATGTACTATGTATGTAGGCACGGAAGACTGGCCTGACGGAAAGGAAACTACCAACAGTACCAACGTAGGTAGGTAGGTATACAATGTGTGAGCTACGTTGGATACACCAGCTTATACATTTCGAGGATGACGTGATCGAGATTTGGAAGTACCCAGTGGTCTATAATAATGCTGTGGCACGACAGTGCTTATTATGGAGCAATTAATCAAATTTTAATGACAAAGTTTTACGAGATTCCGGCTGAAATAGAGCCCAGCTATTAGTTGCCCATAACTTCTAATTACATATGCAAAACTCAATCACGATGCAATCCACCGTGCGACACGATCGTGTAAAAAACCTCAACACACGACAACGTCTCGATGACCTTTCCTTTCTCGCGATACACATACAGAGCAAATAGCTATCTTCCAATCCAATCTGTCTAATCCGTAATCCCTAACTTATCCAATCTGCCTACATTTGAACATGAATAATATACCCATAATGTTCGAGGGCTTTGGCAAATCACCTTTTTACTCTGCCCAGCACCTCCGTAAATCAAGACACAATAGACACATAATAAAACCCTCCTACCAGAACACGTCATGCCTCGTACAACTTTCAATATTATGCTCTAAAACAAAAATTTATTTACTGGCAACGAATGAATGATTTAGTGATGGACAATTTATTGGCTTCGATTCACCATCGGCAAAGTAAGCAACGCCAGCTCGATCAAATGACTGTAATAAAATTATAGTCTTCCAATCCAATACGAGTACGAGTTCTTCCGTAAGTTGGTTTAACTTGCTCAATTCAAAAAAAAAACTTACAAATTTCCAACTCACAACAAAGGCAAATTTCAAGGGAAACGTTTCTCTTCCTATCGTTCCTATCCACGATGTATTTATGTAGGTACATACGGACTACGGACAGAGACTCCTCTGGAATCTTCCCTACTGTAAGAAGAATGTGCCTAAGCAATAGCATGAAGCTAAGAATAGGTAAGCTATTACATGTGAGAGGAAAGAAGAAGCTTAATTTTCATAATAGGCTACAGAGGGGCGCTATTAATAATCAAGTGTCAAAAGCTCAAAGTCGTAAAACGCATGAGGGAAAGGGATCTTGAAAGTGTGTGCATGATATGAAACGATATCGTGATGATAAACTGTGATGAATTTGGTGCAAATGAGAGCACCATTTGTGGTTGCTCAATTCCACCATCAAAATCTCCAAAAATCATGCACAAGCATCAGCATCAGCAGGAGGAACCTTTACCAGAACATTCCAGTGCATCCTCACTTGACAACATCAACACGTAGGTACATATAAAGATAGTCACCGGTACATACATATTTTATAATAGACTTTGTATGGACGTATCAGATCAAGACTCTCATCGTCACTGGGAAAGTCCTGGTCCTGGAAAATTCAAAACAAGCAAGCGCAGTGTATTCATAACAGACAACGCGTCCAGAAGTGAGTAATAATTATAACTGCAGCATCCTTAGGTTTTCAGTTCCCCTCGTTGTTCTTCATCCTCATCCTCATCCACTCTGCTTCTGCTATATTACTAATACCACGGAGTTGCTCAGAGGCCCATATAACTCGCCGTTAATTACGATGTACGTCTTCTCCCGCTTGGGGCTAAATCAACAGGTGATTATTAAGTTGAGAACAGTGCTTTGTCTTATAAGGCAGCTATAATTTATCTCGAGGCCATGGTCAACACAACATAAGCATATAAATATACCTACTTAACATGTTTACAAAACCCGGGCTCTTGATTCATCTTCTCAAACGAGACTTGGAGTATAAGATGTCTACAACACTTCCAGGCTACCTACATATATATATATATATAAAGCGAGCGTATATATACATAAAGAGTAATAAAAAATCTATCGTGGCTACAATCACGAAAAGTTTCTCAAGCATCTTCTTCTGTCTGTAGACTCACAAGGGAAAATCAAATCATTTCCATTTGAACAAACGGCTGAATCAATAAATGAATTTATGAATTCATTTGCACATCTAATCACTGATAAAACAAGGTGAAGAAAAAAGCATGTACAGATATACAGCCAGCGATTTAGTCTTTCAATTGACTCACTTTTATTAAAATACAATGGTAACTGACAAGTGTCTTGTCTTTGGAGATGTGGATAAAATTATTATGATGATTTTTCCATGAGCCTTGACTAGAACAATTACACACTACAACAACTGTAGGACAAAACAAAATGAAGAAAATGATGGAATCAAAAATACATACATAGGTACATATGTAGAAATTAATCATGAATTCGTGATCCATCGATCTTTTGATTATTTAAAAGTTCGTAGAACCCATTATGTATTTGTTTATCAGCACATACGTAAATAGGAGAGACATGGAACATGCTGCCTACTTTTAGCAACGGCATTACACAGTGGCGTTGTGGCGTATCCAGACAAAGTTCATGAAGGGGGTTAATGAAAAAAACCTTATTATATCTACTGTAAATTTTGAAAAACTGCATCTGTTTTTACCTAAATTTTAAAAAATCGCACCTGTTTTTGTATAAATTTAAAAAAACAGCACCTGTTTTTACCTTAATTTCAAAAAATCGCACCTTTTTTGGTGTAAATTTAAAAAAACAGCATCTGTTTTTACCTAAATTTTAAAAAATTGCTCCTGTTTTTGTATAAATTTAAAAAAATCGCACCTGTTTTTGTATAAATTTAAAAAAAGCTACAGCTGTTTTTGTGTAAAATTAAAAAAACATCATCTGTTTTTACCTAAATTTTAAAAAAATCGCTCCTACTTTTTTGTAATTTTCAAAAAACGGATTATAAAAAGTGTAAATTTTGAAAAAAAACTCATAATATCTCCACATAATTTCATTTTCATGGAGCTCCCTAGCCCCTCATGAGGATCCACGCCTGGCATTACACAAGAATAGCTATTGTTGTGAGTGTAAAAATACACGTAAGATGTACAGAAAACAGATTGTGGTTCTGTTTAGAAATCTGGAAAGAGTGAGTATGTAGTAATAGTATTAAGTGTATTTGAGGGCCAGTGGATTTTTGTAGAGAGGAGATACCTCGACTGAAAGTGGGGTAAAACAAAGATGTAGTGCTTTGTCGGGCATCCCGACTGACACCACGGTAAACGCTCTCGACAGGAAGTCACGTCAAAAACTCCGTGGTCCTACTAACACTAAACAAACCATCTTTGTTTCTTAACTTCAAGTGCTTACTCACGGCTAACCCTTGTCCTTGTCTCGTCTGGAATAGTGTACGTACACAGAGCACAGTACGTGCACCGTACGGTTTGTGTGAACTGTACAGTAATTTCGAGAGAGGCAACCCAAAAAATGCTCCAGGCGACTGAACCTCCAGCAGGACCATACACAAAAGAAGATTCTGGTCGGTGAATGCAATCCAATGCAATGCAACTAAAGGCAATGCAATGTAATGTAATGTAATGTAATGCAACGTAACGTAATGTAATGTAATATAATGCAATGCAACGAGCGTAACTGAACGCAGGTCTCGGAAAAGTTTTCTTAAGGACCACCGACCATTATAATTGCTACCTTGTCTGAAACGATAAAGTCAAAACTGAAGAAAAGAGAGTGGTAAGGTAGACAGGAGAAGAGGAGAGCCCATGTCTCTCTCTCTCTCTCTCTCACCTTGTTACTGTATTTGCGAGTGCTGGAATTTCCTTCATCTCGCCACCCCCAGTCAGTTAGTTAAGTTCCGGCAGTTCTTTTTAAAAAAAATCCCAAGGAAAAAAAATAGAAAGTCAAATAGGTAAGTAGTCAGCAGTTATAGTTTTGTAAAGTAAAGTGGGTAGCTCCTTGAATCTACGCAATAAGAAATGAGATGAAATAAAACATAAGATGAGGATCTCTGAGCTGTCTGCAATGCAAAGTAAACCTAACCAAACCAAGCCGTGCGGTCTTGAGCGATAGAAGGCTTTGAGAGAGAGAGAGAGAGAGAGAAGGAGAGAGAGAGGAGAGAAAGAGAAAAAAAAAGAAGGGGAAGTGTCGGAGGAGACTCCGATTCGGGTCGTTCGTTACTGACATTTTCACTATGCCGTATGCACAAGAGTGAGTTTGAGCTTTTAACTTTCTCTGCCCTTTCTGTTCGGAATCAACGAACTCATGCGTGTTTATTGAAAAATCATTCTGCCTTGAAAGCATGCCATGAGCCTAAAACCCTGTAATCGAAAATTCATGTCTCACCCAGAACAAAAATCCTACAATCCATCCATACTTTTTCATCCGGTGTCTCATATACACCACTCACATGTACAGACTCTGACATAACCCAAGGAGTGCACCTACAGTCGTTGCCGAAACTCAAGTGAATTCAAGTGAAGGTGCCCTGAACCTCTACTACCTCCACTATCCATTTGACACATTTGTCTTTTGATTTGATCGTCTTTAGACTCTTCTCGACTACTTCTTTCTTCCCATTTCGTATTCTAGTTACCATGTCCCTAGCACATAGTAAAATGTACAGAAAGCTTCTTTTCCTCAAATAATACATAGATATTTCCCTTTCATCCAGCTATGAACATCTCACAACACAACTGAGCATACATAATACATGTATAAATTCAAAAGAGAGAGAGAGAGAGAGAGAGAAAACTGAAGATCAGGTAGGTTCGGTTCCTCCTATGACTATGACTCGTCCAACAAGACCCAGACCCAGACCCAGACCAAGACCAAGAGCAAATGCAAAAAGCAAGCACAAATCCCGACATTCAATCGTCATTATCGGCCCCACGCAGACTTTTCTGTTTCCCATTCTTTACATACGAAATCGCGGTACTTACTCGAAGACATATCCAATTTAAACTAGCTTAAATGTAGCTTACCCATTGATGGACGTCCGGGTGAAGAACCATGACAATATGGAATTGGCAAAGATGAGCCACATCTGCCAGCAAAAGCTGTCCGAAGTTTCGAAGCAATTATCCAAAAATAACTCAGTCTCATCATCCATTGAGAACTGATGAAACTTTCTCCACACGTCCATTGACAGACCTTTCAACTCCGTCTCATCCACCGTGTACCACTGAAACACACAACCACCACCATCTCATTAATTGAATCAAATCAACCTTAAATAACTCTCTGCATCTCAAACTGTCACTCGGGCATTTCCAAACCTGTTTCCTCGCACACGTCCCTCATCAACCTACAGATACCAAACCAACAAAACACCAACGAGCTCCACACATTAATAAACTCTCAGGTTGTAAAACCGTCAGCTCTTCACTGCATTAACAAGTACCACCACACATTTACACATCTCACCACCATCTTTAACTTCTACCCGTTTAAGTCAACAGCCTCGAATTACCATTTATTTATTTCGTGTCAATAAAAATCAAGACAATTGTTACCTTGATGGCTCATGCAATAGAAATACGGAATACTCTCTACCCTCTTCTCTTCCCTCTCACCCTCCACCGCATACAGGTAGGTACACATACATAGACACTATTCCCAGAGTGATCCTCTGTCTCCATGCTCCACATTTAACATCGGCTCGCAGCTTCCCTGCATCTATAGTCTACCTGTATACCTCCAGTATGCAGTACTTATCTCCATCCTCAGCTCTGCCATATCGATCAAGATCAAGGGAAAACCTGACAAAAATCTACTTTGTCAAAACCTTATAGGCTTAAGCCTATGTATGTACAAAAGGAAACTCGGTTGGGAATAGAATATGCAAAGATATTCATCTCAAGCCAACAAGACATAAAGATAAAATTTAATGGGGAAATGCAAATGGACAGCCAGAGCAATTAAATAACTCTTCTAGACAACCTACCTTAATAGTTTCAGCTTATAGTTTCACAGGTTATCGTTTACCCTGCCCCATCATAGTAGGTAGGTACTAACTAGCCGCTTAGATTGATACTTGGAATTGTTCAAATGTGAAATATCGGTCGTCCAAAAAGCTTCACTTACTCATAATGAATACCCAGCCATAAAGATTTGTAAAATCACTAACTAGTACAGGCTCTAAGCACACTCAAATCGCTCGTCAAATATGGATGAAAATAAGCTAAACAAGGACCTCCCAACGTACCTGACTCATTCAGTCAGACTTTTGTTCATTTACCTCTCTCTCTCCTAGGACCAAAGCCAAAGCCAAGACCAAATCCAAAGCCAAAGCCAAGACCAAGACTAAGACCAGAGCGGCTAACATAGACCTCACGCACGGAATGGGAAGTGACAATAGTCGTAATAATTATCATTAGTGTCCAACGGCCGTACTGTGCTATGCCTTTTACCTCCGCTTCCAACAACATGGAACCAAGAAACGCAACCATTCCCTGAATAAAAGCTTGCGTTACCCAGACCAACATGAACATAAACGATAAATGATTTTGGAAAAAACGAATTATCCATCAAAATAAGTCCGTGTCGTTCTCCCTTAAATTATTTCCCTAAAAAGTTTTGACGTATTTCCAGGTAACCCCTAGGAGGGTGAAAATTATAGATATATGGTACATAATACAGTAAATTTATGAACATAATATAAAGTTTGGCTAGCCATAACTTCCATTCTATCCTGGAAACACCAGAGGGCAACAAGAAAGTAAGGAATACAGATAGTGGAGACGGCTTGTTTTTGACGCAATTAAAACAAAGGAAACCCCTCCGCTAGGTTTAGCTACACAAGGACAAGGATTGCACCAATAATAAATTCCCTCTATTTATTCATGTATGTAGATTAGACCAATACAGATACATGGGTGAATGTAGTGCATACAAGATGCACATCCGAAACCGCAGTAAATCACAGCTATTGTTAAATCGGTATCATTAATTTAAGACTGAATGGATTTTTGAAAACTACGTGATTCAGACATACTGACGATGAATGCACCTTGTACGATGCCAATAACATAACAAATACAGAAAGGTACACACATCTTCCCACCATTCACCATTCTCTAATCGTAAGAGTAAGACGAGGATGAGGACGAGGACGAGGAGAGCTGAAACAAGTTAAATTACAACTGCTGTTGGTCGCTTTATTTCTTTTCAGACTTGGAGACAAAGACACGTTTTTTATCGGCTCACTCGAGGACATTTTAAAAAGCAAGTGGTGCGTGCTATTAGAAGAGTCTGTCTCCAGGCTGCCTTGTCAATTTGTTCCTGTAATTATTTCAAAACGAAGACAAGAGAGAATGGTTTGCTGAGAACATCAAGATAATGCCAGTGCCGAAATTCCATGAAATTGAACGGTTGGCAGGGTACTATAGTCAAGTGTTATGTTACGTTATGTTATGTTATGTTATGTTGTGTTGTGTTGGGTGGATGTCCATGTGGCTATCTGTACATATAGAGAAGGAGGACCGGAACGTAGGAACTACCCGTACAGATGCAAGTGCCTAGGTCCCTCCCTATCTATTGCGAGGTGTACAGACACGATGATTTCATATAACTTCCCGAATCATAAGTAACCATTTAGATGACTAGATAAAGGATACAGAAAGGTTGGTGCTAATTATTGGTAGGGCAATAACAAGAGTGTCTGTCTGCTGTCCGACTTCAACTAACAAGTAAAAAGAGCATCTCTCAACAACTACAAAACTCAACTCCCATCCATCCATCCGACTCGGTCATAATGACGGAGAAATTAAAAACATTTTTTACCGTGTGGAGATGCGAGAGAGGCTTGTCGCTTCCACCATCCTACATCCTACCTAAGCATTATTCCAACTATCTCCGGAGCAGGAAAAAACCCTATAGAGATACAGTTATACCTACACGATCTTCTCTTCTCATCTTCTGTGCTCCGCTGTGGCTGAGAACCACAGAAGGAGAAGAAGAAGTGGTGTATAGCGAGAGTCTGAGATGCTTCTCGCTAACGGCGTATGTATATTCTGTGTATATTATGATGCTATAGACAAAAGGAGAGAGGAGAGAACTGATACTCGGAACCAGTACGGAGGGAATATGCAAATATGCTTAGATGAGCAAGAAGAAGATGACTGGGAATAGCCAATGGCTATCATAAAGCCGTAACACACACAAAAAGCCTAATTGCACTTAAAAATAATTCAGGGGTAATAATTATACGGTCATGAAATCCAAGTTATAATGCGTCATTCCCTTTTATTTTGACCTTCAAGCTCCACTCCACTAGCAATTATACTCCCAGCCCGCATCAATTAAGTCTCCTGGGATCATTAGCATATCAACGATAGCTCAATAAAACCCTGCTGTTCTCTTGTCTCAGGCTCGTTGTACTCATGATCTTTATATCCCACCTAACTATCAATCCTTTCTTATTACTCCATTCATCTTCTTACACATCATCCATCTCTCTTGCGGAGCGATTACTCGTAACGCTCTCTTGTATTTTAACCTGCTCCTCTCAACAAATGGACCCCGAGGCAAGTGGACTCGGTGTCCCCATTATCTTTATCGCAGCTCTAATACCCAAATAGTTTATACCTTTTCGCATCATACACAATTATCCTTGTTTTTGATTTAGGATCCACATATTAAATAAATTAATCATGCTCCGAGATAAATTAAGGAAAGTAATTTTTCCGTCTCAAGGTAATCTACTCTGATGCTGCTCATCCGGATCGAGAGTGTGTAGAGAGAATGTGTGTGATGAAAGGAGATTGAAATGTGGTGGAAACAAAGTGCAAGTGAGTGTGTTGAAGAGATTTGGATATTTGGACGGAAGATAATTACGGATGGAGGAGATAAGAGTGGGATGTATTGAATAGGGCATCGGAATCGGAACTGAGTTTTGAAAGGTTATGATCTTGCCCTTATTTCTGTCTCGTTTCTCCCGCCGACACTAAAGTCAGTAAGGATGAATAACTAGGACTATTGAGGGAAAAATCGTGTAAGGTTGGTTTCTTTCTTGGAGGAGAGAAAAAGGAATCGGCTGAGCCAAATGGGTTTAGATTACAGATTCAAAATGGCGACAAAGTCGTAATTTGCAGAAGGAATTCAATGTAGAGAAGAAATACAAAGAGAAGAATCTAATAAATAAATTCGACGCTCAAGAATAGAATCCATTGGTTCTGTAAGTGACACATTGAAAGCGTATGGAAAGCTAATGCGCACATGAACACATACTTTTCTTAGGGAAGTGTATCGTTTCGATTTGCATTCACACGCCACATAGGTTACACATGAATACATTTGAAAATACATCTAGTTGAGTTTTTTTGGTGTAGTAAAGTATTATTATTGAACGAAGTGGATGGATACTTGTCTCTTTTAGTTGGATATCTACCTAGGAAGAGATTACTCCAATGCATTTACTTTTACACACTCACACATCCCAACTGACTCGACGAAGAGGAGAGTGGAGCTGAAGTTGACTGACTGAGTGAAAAAGAAAGGAGTGCGACAATATTCTTAGGACGCTGACGCCTCTTTCACTTTCATTCCGTTCCAGCTCATATGTGGGTAGCTACATGCTTACTATGCAATGCTTTCATCCAATTTTCTTTCTCTTTCACCCGATTTTTCTCCGAGCCCACTTTGCTTCCGGAGCGGCGGCGAGTAAGTATGCTACGCTGGAGCAGCTGTGATGTGATGCAGGTCTTGGAACAGCAACTACAAGCCCAAGCTTTACCATATCAACAATACTTCCTATGGCTTTTTCAAAAGGAAAACTAAAGGCAAGTGAGGGAACGAGGTGAGTTCACAGATTTCTTTATATCCCCATCCATATAATGCATACCCATAAGTTTCTTGTTCTATCATCTGAAAATATAAGTTTTTAGGTGCTGCATTACCACTACAATCCGTATGTTAGCTGGCTCTGCTCCTGCCTACTGACAAGATATTACGTACGTCTCAGTCCGTCACATAAAGTAGAAAGTAGATGAACGTGCATGAATTGTGAAGCCAAGTTTCCACGTTACACTCACACTACAACAGAATACATTACAGTACAGTTCAGTACGGACAAACACAACTACACAAACATCGTGCCAGACTCACAAATACAGAATTCTGACGATCACTGGCGGCGTAAACACACATAGGTAATTTGATGTAAGAAATCTATAGGCTACATCCACCTAGGCAGCTATTTATGTCTCCCTCTGCTCCGCACACAGCCACACACACAAAAAGCAGAAAAGCACCAACATTATACTATTCTTACATATGACTGTGTCGATTGGAAAGTATGGTGGAAGTGGCGGAATGAAATCATTAGATGCCCCGAAACTCAAATTGAAGCCGATGGTGGTGGTGGATGTGTTGGCATATCTAATGCCTACCGCCGGGATAGGATCAATCCTTCCGTCTTCTTTCATATGATTGATTGATTGCTAAGCACACCACAAATTTCGCAAGGAGATCAATCACATAATACCCCCGCTTATGTGAAACCTTGGCAAACACCTATTGATTTCATTTCATTGCCACTTTCATTTCATCCCTAAAGTACCTTCTTACTTTCTTTTTTTGGAAATATTTTTAAACTCAAATCTCACTAAATCCTTGTTTCAAAAGATACCTCGCATTTTATTTCTCCGCTCGTGAATAGTTGCTGGGAATTTTTAACATTGCTCCAGACAACATACCCAAAACTCATTCACATTCCATTCATGAAGCTTTAATGCAGGATTTGAATAAGAAACCTCATCATCATATAATATGAGCAGGCTCCGACAACATTTAACTATCTTGAGGGTTGCGTAAAGAAAGGCGCTGAAGGAAAAACTTGAGCAAGAATGGCCGTCTTCTTTATTTTCCCGATTCCCTCACCAGCTCTCACCCCTTCCTTTCCTTTGCCGCAATACCTATCAAGCTTAATTGATGGATTATCCTTCTAAATTGTACTTTATGTGAATCAAAGCCGAGTAAATTTATCCCACTGCACACAAACTTAGGAAACTTATGCAGCTCACAGCCTTCCATGAAGTGAGAGTAATAGGATGAAATCCAGGCACGAAAGCATCACCTTGATTTCCTACGAATTTAAAAATATTTAATAGGCAAGTCTCCTATACCTCTCCTCTAGTCTTTTCAGCCAAATACAAAATTATCAAGTGAGAATCATTCCGTTCCTTTGACAGCCTTCACACTGGCTATAGGTTACCGTGCCACTAATATCTCTACTAGCAACTGCCACCAAATTACAATATACATACGACTACGACTGCGAATCAGCACAAGAAAATCACGAAAAATCGCTATGGTAAGAAAAGAAACCAGAGCACCATTCACTTCTGTATCACAACGTGGAAGATACCACTAAAAATTAATTTCGTGAGAGCTTTTTCTCCTCGTATGTACGGAGCAGAAGGAAACGTGGGATTAGGCATCATATGCAGAACGGAATAACAATATAAATATTTTTCCAAGAGAAACAAAAAGTAAGCTTTGGAATGATTGAATTCCTCGTGCCCTGGCCTTCAATTATTGATCCGATTGCGCACCTGTACATACTCCTTTGAATGCATGTAATTCAATCTCGCTGATATTCCAATCCCAACATTCCTATGCTGAGGTTAAAGTATTCAGAAAACGTAAACGAAGAGAAAAAATGGCGTGAACTGAGGCAATTTATACTGAGATATAATCAAATCTAATTCGAAATTAATTAGCAAATCATTTCATAAATTAACAAGATGAAGTGCCTGTCGTCACTCAGCATTGTCGAAAAATTTGATAAGAGTTTCAGAAATAATAAAATCAACACGCAGATGATACATGCTCAAGATAATAGTATAAGACGCACACAACCTCGTTCACATGCCTAATACCTCCGTATGAAGGTTGCTAGAACATAATGAGGGAATACATACATACATATATGACTCCACCGCACCGGTGTGGGCCCCAGTTTTACTTGGATATAATTTTCATTCTCCACTCCACAACGCTTTCCTGGATTGAATCAACTCAGTCTCTATTCGGATTAACGAAATGAAACTTCTTGGTTAGCGTTAATATTTAATGAATGACACACCCTGAATGGAATGAATAAAACAGAATGAATGAGTTCTTCCTGATCACTGGTGGCTCTTCCTCTAATTTGTTAATCGCTCTTATGAGGAAATGAGAATTGATAGAGGAAAGAGTGAATAGCATGACTACAACTCATCATTTTCATCAGCCCTTGTCTTCACATTCGACTCCCGTTAATACCTAGTCTGTTTGCCCCATTAAACACACCCTTCCTTTTACCTCTTCACGTAATTCTATAGTTTCGCAACCTATTCTCAGCCCATATACCTAATTAATTATGTCTTATATGTATACCTACCCCATTTTTTAGACTAATACATCAAGAAGCCTAATTGCAATTTAGATGGTCGGAAGTGCTAAAAATCTTCGTAAGTAATCGGTGCGGGAGGAAGGTAATTCTATAATCGAAATTCCCAAAATGAATCCAGTTAATTACTTGTTATATCTAATCTGTACTTATAGGTATATACCACGGGAAGTTACGTAGGTATGTAAGTGTACTGGACCATTAAGCAAAGAAGAAATACTATTGACTTATAACATAGTATATTAATGAATCAAGTACTTTGCTAGGGGTGGGTTATAGGCGTAGTATAGTAAATGGGTTATATATGTCACGATTCATACCCGTAATTAAATTAGGATCAAATAGATTAGCCTATAATATTATTATGGCTAGAAACTCACATGCTAAAAGTTTGGTTGAATACGGAAAATTGATTTTTGGCAGGTGAGCTCTTCCCGAAAGGACAGGTTTTTATTGGGAATTCGGGCGCCGGGCATGCTTTCCGTTGGTACTGATATTTGAATATAACGACTATAGAGACTACAAACTTAATGCTCGAGCACGAGGCAATCTAATTTTATAGGCGAATTCAACTGTGATGGAAAGTTGTAATGTTAGGGAACTCTCACAAGCCAGTCTCGACTGAGTGGTAGAAACATCAGTCCAGACTGAGTTTGGACTGAGTTGGACTGATTAAATGCATTTACAGAGGGACTGAGACTGAGTTGGATTTAAGTATTTTTGTGGAAAACTGAGTGGGACTGAAAAAAAGTAAAATTTCCATTAGAGACATAGGGAGTGGGAGTTGGGCTGAGTGGGACTGACTGTAGAC
>JAAXYX010001720.1:0-21072 GCA_036851915.1 Ptenothrix huangshanensis | reverse complement strand
AAAGGACGTGCTTGCATTGTCCGAGACGAAATCTAATCGGGAAGTCAAAGCCAAAACCGAAGCAAAGCCTTCATATCGATATTCATTTGGATTCGATATTGTTGTTGGAGCCTAGTTAGAGTCCTGAACCAGCCTCCACTCCACAGCTACCAGGCCCTGGCCCGGACCAGAACCTTTAACAGCAGCTCGGCTGCCTGTCCGTCTTCCCGTATTGATTGGTATCGGATCTGTATCTATCGTATGTAAATGTAGATGCAGCTTGTGCTGGGATCAGACGAGGGATGCTCATGCAGTGCACCAGCACCAGACCAGGATCGATGTTTCTGCTCCACAAGAAACACTGCCAGTATTGCTCAAGGTAAGCCTGATCGGAATTGTGTGCCATGGAGCCATGGCCGTAATCGTCAATCGTAAAAAGTAAAGACTGCTGCGTTCCGTTTATTTGAGGACTTGATGATGATTCTATTGTATGATCAGCATCAGCATCAGTTACTCCAGCGTGCATATATGCATGTACATCTAGCCATTGGGGGTCTCATGGAGTTGGACACGCAAAGTTTAAGGATCAGCATCCACTGCGCTCCACAGAAGTAGACTGTAGGGCTCCTTCGGTTCTTCGTCTTCTCCTTTTCACTTCAACTTTTCCCTGGATCACTACCAACAAATAAAATAAAACCATCAGCATCGACGTCCACATCGACTCCCTTATTCGTTTCTCTTGCCTTACCACCAACACTAACACCAGCCTGCTCAAGCTTAATGGTCTCCTCTTTTTTTCTTAATCTACTTCAGTCTCATGGTTAATGATGGCGATGGCAGCTATTGAAACTCTCAAAAAATCGTTTTAGTTCTACATACATTTGTCTTGGAAACACTTGGGATTTTCAATTATCTGTTTTTTCAACATGCGCCTTAAAGGCTTTACTTTCCAGGAGAGGAGTACGGAGCAAAGGTGAAGGGAGTAAGGGATAGTAGCCGAATCGAGTGAGTGAGTCATTGACAGAGTCCTCCGTGTAGTTTCCCATTCCATCACTCCCGCAATTGATTAATATTGTCTTCTTGCAGCTTCCAGCTTAAGAGTACCATACTTACATAGTATTATATCACTATTACTAATATTATGCAAACGTATTTATTTGTATTCCACTAAAACTCTATGAGCTCAATTTCCCAACTTGTCAAAAGTACAACAACGACCGTGTAAGTAGCTACTTTGTGCATAAAAAGTTATGACTCAAGCTATGAGTGTTCAATCATAAAAGTCAAATTGAACTGAAGGAACTGTCGGCGTCGGTAGTTTCAGTTTCACGGCCAGTCAAACGGAGCTGTCGCTTGGTAGATTCGGTGGAAAGTGGAAAGAAAATGTTGGAAGCGTCAATCTGTCATACTGCACTGTTCTTTCTCTGTCCCTGTCGATACAGTATTTCCCAATTTCCATTCTGTTGACATCGCAGTAGTACGTGCTTGTAAACAAAAGTATGCTGGAAACTACGAAAGACAGACCAATACTGGTATTACATAATGCATAGACACTTGCAAAGTACTAGCAGAAACATTATTGGTATGCTCACGCGTAAGTTCCACGGGCTTTCATTTAAAAAGTTATTACTTATTTCCACTTTCAGCTTTGCCTTTTCATACATACGCGATTATCCGTATTCTATTCTTCTATATATGTCTTGTAGTATAATGCTACTATAGATACCTTAAGTACTTCCAATTCAGTTCCAGTTCTAGTTACAGCTCTAGCATCCATATCCGACTGAACGCTTGTTGTTCAAAGAAAAAGTTTCGGATAAGAGGAGACTATGAAAACGAAACGAAACCATGATCCAAGACCCGAAGGATTCGTCATGGAGGTGAATTGTAGAAGCTACTGCAACTGCTACTATGTATACCTATAGATTTCCAAAAGAGTCCTCCACCACAGAACATGACAATGCCTTACTGTTACTCCTGCTCTTCCTGATTATTATTTCAAGTGTGTTACAAAATTTGCCTAGCCCGATCCTTCAGACAATTCCGTCCTGGTCTTGGTTCCTCGGTCTACGAGCGTTCATTGAAAAAGGAATTTATCATTGTTAGAAGGAGCACGTGAAGCATAGTAAGTCGGAGAGAGTCTTTTTACGCTCTAGTCCTATACACTGTTGTTGTAGTCGGTGCTCGTAATCCTAATCCTCTTCGTCTTTGGCTAGTTGATTGCTACGATGATGGCAGTTAATTTTCTATTTTACGACTACCAATGTACGTTTTGCTGACAGGTATTTATACGGTACGACATCATTGAAATACTAATCAGTCCTACATGCAATACTTCTCTCCTCACTCACATTACAAACTACAATTAATTATAATTATATATAAACACACACCTATACACACATACCTATGCTGCATCTTCCTATACAATGCATTTTCACCATGGTATCATCCAAGGAAGCAAAGAAAACCCTTGGTCAATTAAAATTTTCAAGCACATAAATAACATTATAATTGTTCGTATTGTATTGCATTGTACTTTGTATTGCGTTGCATCGCCGGGCCTAGCATTGCACAGAATACAAGTGGGATTCTTATGCACAGCAGTGAAGCTGACTTGACTTGGAATCCAATTTCAAACACCACTCGGTAATAACAAGGACACAGGCACAAGTCATATTTTTAGCTTGTTAGTTTGACAAAAAATATTATGAACCTATAAAACGTGAGCTTGACAGAGTCTACGGAGATAAGCTTCTAGGAAGACGAATCTAGGTAGGACTGGGAAAGGGTATGACTGGAAAGGAACAATTTGTTGAACATGAAGTTGTTCCTATCGCGAGGATCCGATAGTTTTATAATGTACTTACTGAGAAGGAAACTAATATAAAGGTATTCTTATCCGCTCACAAGCACAGCAAACCATTAAATTAACATTTTAAAGAAGATTTAGAAAAAATCAAACGAATGTACTCTTGAAACTCACAACGAAGGATACGATATCAAAATAAAAACACAAATAAAAGGCAAGTGCAACTGTACAAAACACACGAATACTATACACGTAATCAATATTATTATTACGTAAGTCTCTATAGGGATAATAATTATACGAAAGAGTTGACAGGAACAAGGAGCCAAGGGAAAGGGAAAGCCAAACTAATAAAGGCAAGATCAACTCTTTAGGCTATATAAGCACTGCTGTCGAATTCCAAATAAATTTTAATTGCATCATTCATAGTTTAATGACTCCATTTGATATACATAGCTACGCTTGCTTATTATCCAGACTAGTCACTACGTACTATCTATGTAAATCCTATAAATACGATATGAAGATACAATGCTTATAGGCAGTAAAAGGAAATGAGTACAAAGTTAGTCTTTTCAACAGATTACCCATATGCACGTACATCAGTCCAAGTTCCCATTGGAGCAATAAATGAGTTACAGCTTGGGATGTTGATACTTTTGCAAAGACTTGAAACATCAAACATCAAACACAGTGAGGATCACATCCCATGCTAGCGTATCCTGTCCTGTCTTGTGCTCTCATATCAAATGATACGACGCCATGTACAGAATTTTGAATTTTACTTTATTATTATAAAAGAAATTTTATCCTTTTTATAAGCTCACTGGCACAAAATACACTTGTGCACTAACCTTAAGTATCTCCTAGTTTTTCCATGGGAACGTGGGCTGACAATTTATTCTTGTAGACAACCATCTGAGTCAAAATATGGCATCTTATATCATTTAATAACACATAATCAGCTGGGTTTAAGCATACGAATGCAAGGGCTATAAATACTTGAGTAATGAATTTCTCGACGCACTCTCCTTCTGTATAAATATACACAGGAGTCACAGCCAGTCTTATTGGTAAAAGACACGAAAAAATCCTACATGTTACATGGTTAACTTAACGGTAACCCCCACACGATTCATGATATAAATGCCAGTCCCAGTGCATTAAGGAAAAGAAAAAATAGCCATAGGTATAATTACGAACAGGAAAAAACCCAGAATTCTGTAGTGTAGACTTTAACCTTTGCTTTACTTTTAGCCGTCCGTTCTTGATTTTTTTGGTGAGTGAAAATCGGTGGTTTGCCCTGTATTAATTTTCCTATGCTGTACATCTAGAATATGTATGTGATGCTACATGGAGATGGACTATGTCGTGTCTGTAGGTTGTAAAAGTGGAGAAGTTGAGTCAAGGTATGAAAATAAAAGTTACTCCGTGCTAATAAAAGAGGCAAGAGATTGGGAATCTGAATGGAAAAACTAGACAAACGGGTTTCAAGACTTTAAGTCCAGGACCAGGGAACCAAAGTAAAGACAGGGTTTCGTGTTCAACATTTCTAATGAAATGGTCGAAGGTTCCTCTGGTGTGGGTTTCTGTCTCCGTTTCATGTACTCCTCAAGGTTTCGATATTAGTAAGTGAAGGGAAGTTGATGGAGATTCACACGTCGTCCAGCATTTTATTTCATTTCATTCCCTTCCATATGATCCATCCACAGTAGTCAGCAGTTCGAAAGTGTAGCCTCCTTTTCAATACGTCTTATTACATGCTTCCTCGGCTGATGCTGATACTAATGTAACTAATGCTGCATAAGACGTTTCAAGACAAATGAAATGAATGCATTACAGAGTTACTACCTAGAGCCTGGTTCTAGCGAGGCTTTGGTTTTAGCTTACTTGCGCTGGAACATCAAATGTGCTGGATTTGGAGTGTTTCAAAGTTAGTGAAACTGTTGCGCTGATGTGACTGAGCGATGCATCAAATTCAAACTCTCACACCGTCAGTCTTATATTATGTTAAGTTATAAGGGAAGATAGACGTGGAACCGTTGGGTACTATCAGTCTATCTGTAGCTCTCCTTCCCTTCACAAAGGAATACATATAGCACATGGAGTACCTATGTTTGAATGTTGATTTGGAAAGATAGGATGAAGGACTGGAGAAGCTGCAGCGTAATTTATTCTTCATCTGATAACTCCACAGTCTGCCTCTATGACTGGAGCAAACTTTGGTAGGTACGTGTATTGAAGCTAAGACATCTGTAGTTACGTGGGCATCTATCACACAGATATTCAAACCATACCTGTATGCTATATATCCCATTTGTTCCAGACGTTAGCGTACATAGCACTTTTATGTACGTTAATGACAGTGAAGCGGGTGAGTAGAAGTGAAGTGGGTACTGTGAACCTGTGAAGCATTGCCAGAGTGTACAATTTCCCATCCCTGACCTTTCGAAGCCCCATGCCCATTATGATGATTACATCGCATCGTAAGAAGCATAAGAGAACATGACATAACAACACAGCATACCTGAGACAGTATACCAACAAGACATGGCAGGAAAGTAACAACAATAACAACGTTTTAAACCAAGAAGCAGCTGGCTACCTAAGCACTATATGTTTGTACCTCAGTCAGAGCATCGCCTGCACCAAACTCTGCTCCGTACCTCAGCATTGATCGTGAGTTCAGAGAAAGCACTATTGTAATTGTGAGTACGCGCTTATTTATATACTGTTTAGTACTTAGTTGCATTGTGTTCAACAAGTATGCTTGGAACTCAACTCAACTCAAGTGCTGAGAACAAAGTTCAAAGAAAGCAGCAGTCAGCAATAGCAACAGCCAATTCATATATTTCTTACGTCAAGGAATTATATAATAGCAAAGGCAACGGCAGCATAGTCATGCATCATCCCAGGGTCTTTTTAAAAGCCCATTAATATACTATACTACACACTACACTGGTTGGTACTCATATATGATGATGGGTTGAAATTGTAATTGTCATAGAATGAAATAAGATGGATGGGTATTTAGGTACCTACTAGTAGGAATTATTATTCCCATGCCATGTCATACCATACAGTTAGTTGTGGTCTTGAGGGTTGTTTGATTTGATTTTATATATGAAGTTCACTTGATGCTGCAGCAAACACAAAGTCTCGACGATGAAGACGAGGGAGGAAAACTTCACTGAAGAGAACGAGAATCTTTTAAGTAGACTTGAAGATTTGTCTTTAAGAGGCGCCAAGCAGGTGGTTTTCGTTTTGCTCCACTAATACATAACACCCCTGCAGAACTGTATGTATAAGTATATAACACTACAAATATCAAGTTATCCACAATTAAAATGGTATTAGTGCTCAAGTATATCGGAATCACGTGTAAATATCCATCTCGTACCTCGTAATACTTATCGATATCAAATTCACTTGTTGATTCCTCCCGTCTTTTCTTCCTGCTTTTTCAACCCCTATATCGAAAGCCAAAGTTAAGGCTGATGCCGATGGCAATGCCTTTGCCAAGCGAGAGTAAAATAGAAGCCAAGAGAAATGAAAATTTGAGGGAACGGTGAACCCGAACTGAAACGCTGACCATATGTAACTGTGTGAAGCCTCATTGTCATGTCTTCCACATCCTCGATGTGATCCAACACTTGCTCCATGAACAGTATGGCATGGTATGGTGTGGTTTAGTGAGTATTAGTATTATGGTACTTGCACACAACTCTACAGTTGACGTTTGACGTTGAGGAACATAAAAAACGAGATATGGGCAGGCTAGGCTGGATGATGACAGGAGCATCGCTGCATCGTTCCAAACTGAGTTCATTGGAAGCGGACAGTTGACAATCTTGAGGCCAGAGGTACCCGTAGGCTGTTACTGTTACGGAGGTAAAAAACGTAGAAAAAATTGAAACCCGCAAAGAAAAGTCACACTTGAAATATGGAATGGATTTGGATCGGTACGTAGTTTGTTTGGTTTGGGAAGCCATAGGCTATTAGGACAGGAGATGTGACAGTCTATATGAAATCGAATCTCTGCCATCGTATCGTATCGCATTGTCTTTTTTCTTCTTCATGTGCCTTCTGTTCATCTATAAGCTTTCCTTACGCCGTCTGCCTTTTGTCCTAACGCTTACGTTCCTTCCGGTCATGCTTTTCAAAGTGCCAAGTGCTTACTATATAGATAGTAGTAGACCTGGACTGAGTCTGTCAACGAGAAAATCTGTAAATCATGAGTAAATATGTACAAGCTTTCATATCAAAGTCAAAGCGTTTCTACCGCAAGGAAAACATTAAGCAAGTACGAATTACAATTATGGTTTGAACTCGCATGGTAAAAGAGCTGTTGAAAAAAATCGTAGCAATTATTGTTATACAACGACGCGCATTTATGATATTCATTTGCATAGCATTCCTTTTTTTGTATTATTATTATGGCTAATGTCATTGAGATGTTAAGTTTTCTAAGCTTACATAAGCTGCTATCTCTTTTTTCCCCTCCTCCTTCCAAGCGTTCATTCCTTTCCCAGACTCCTTTCTGAGTAATGGTGTAATGGCAAGTAATACTTTCTTCAATCTAAACAAATTGCAGAAAAAATACGGGCTATTAAATAGAGCATGAGCTTATGTATAAGTACACTAGGAGGCATCTTGTTATTAGTAAGCCATTTACTTGTACTTGTGCACCAGCACAAAGTAAATGGAGACACTTTGCATTAGCTCAACATCAGCATTTTATCCTCATACATTGAATTGAGTGTGCAGAAGCAAAAGCAGAAGTAAAGGAAGATTGAGAAGCAGAAAAAGCCATGGAGAAGCAATAAGTATGGAACAAGTAGCAACAACAACCGAATCAGTGACAAAAGTGGAATGACGAGGCGAAAGATGAGATCCATGGGACATACAAATAGTCGAGTAAAGTAAAGTAAAGAAACGAAAAGCAGCATCAGCACCAGCTCAAAGCAAACCCCACACAAATACAAGCATACCGTTTGCCTTTGCAACGCTCAATTTTAAATGCTAACTTTGCCAGTCAAGTCGATTTTTCAAGGAATAAAATATAATCTGACTTCCATACCAACTCATGGTGGTTTTCCACAAAGACCAAGACCGAGCAGGCAACTTTCGTTTCGAGTCGCGCTGCGATTTAAATGGCCTGCTTTGAAAAAACTCAGATGAAAAATAGGCAAAGCATCTTTTGTGAATTTTAACAATGTTCTTTAGACAGCATGGTCTCGTATGGACTCACAAAAAATGCACAAATATCAAAAATTTGGAATTGGTAATTTTTGCTTTTCCCAAACTTGGGGGAATACCAGAAACAAGTTGCAGTGTGTGCCCAGCCGTCGTTGCAGTTGCATCTGAAAGATATATAACGCCTGTAATTTTTTACAATTAAAAATATTAAGGAAGTACTTCATAACTTTTATCTGTGTGAGGTTGACATTTTCTCATAAAAGGTCGTCCAACGAGAGCGAGAGAAAACGAGAACAAGAACGACAACCACAAGGACAACGACAACGACATGATTGCTCAGATAAGATATTAGTGTATTATGTGGAATGATAGATACGAATGCAAGTACACCTTAAAGTATCAGTAAAGAACATAATAATAATAAGAATAAGGAAAAGGAAACCAAATGGAGCCAAATGGTGGAGAGATGGGGTCAAGAGGTTAGACACAGTTACCATTTTGGGTTTCAATTCCAATTTGAAATGACACACATGGACATGGACAAACGAAAAGGAAGAATTGGAGAGGTGGAACCGTGAGCCTGTCTCAGAATCTCGCATCTCCAGTCCCTTTGGTTGTGGTTTCGGGTTTGGTTTTGGTTCTGGAGCTTGTGCCTACGTATGTACGTATTTACTTCAGAGAGCAACTTGAAAAGTTCAACAAGCCGTGGAAATGGCAATTTAACTTACCTATCAGTTGGACACATTTAAACGAAGGAAACGACACATTGGAAATATGGAAAGGGAACTTTGCATTCGCTGTTGCTTTCTGGTTCTGGTCCTTGCATGCATGAATGAAATAAAGACAGATTTACTCACACAGCATCAGCAGAGAATCCATCAGTAGGTATACTTTCAGTATACTTCGTCCTCCTACTCCGCCTCTGTACTTTTGCTCTGGCTTCTGCTCCAGTCTTCGTCTCGAGTATCTTCTGTGTCCCGTGAAAAAAGTAAAAGTTTTTTTCCAACTCATTTTCAAGACTAAGCAATAAGGATTTACTTTACACTACTTACGCTACAACATTTATAGGCAAGCACTTTTACACGTACTTGAAAAGAACTGCTGCTGCTTTTGCAGTCCATGTACTGCTTATCGTCTCAGCCTGGTCCTACTCTACTACTGTTACTGTTCCAGGATTTCGTGTAAATTGTAAAACTTGAACAACTTTCAAGTATCAATATCAAGTACCAGTACGGCCAAAAAAGGTACCCGTGCAGACATGGACCACTTTTCCTATCACTATCACATCTTTCCATATTATCCAGTAGCAGCAGTAGCCTTAGCCAAAGCTTAGCGCTTTAAATTTAAAGTAAGGCATGAAATTGAAAAACTGAGATATTGCTGGAGATGTCGAGTGAAAAACATTATATGGTGCGATAAAAATGAAAAACTATTAACTGCTACTTCAGGTTCATAGGCATGACCTCTTCCCTTTACTTCCTCTACAGTAGGTACTTTCAGTTTCCTAGCATGTTGGAATCTGTTTGCTGGATTTTTCACAGAATTTACAGAACATTTGGAACAATAACTTTCAATCCTGCACAATCCATTAAAGATGCTCACTCGTAGCCAAGTCACACCACGCCAGGCTGAGAACAGACTGTCCTGTATTGCTGGGTGTCCAATGACACCACATTCAGATCCATACAAAGACGTCGTTTCAGTTGACATAGTTGACCCAACTTTAGGAAATGACGTGTTAGTTGTTTCGCAAGGCAGAAAATTACTTTTCAATCCTGCTGGAAAATAAATAAATCTCGCAATTTTAAAATGTGTCGATTTGATTTTGAGATATGAGAAAAAAACAAAATGTTCATCAAACAAAGCCTGTAGCTTCTCATTGCAAAAAGGTTCTACATCACAATGATACGAAATCAACCGAAATCAGCAGGCAAAGTTCTTGCAGTACGAAGAGAGAAGCTACGTCTGGTGAACACCAAGTATAAAAGGAACACGTTGAAAAAAGTTAAAGTTCACCTTGAAGATCCTTGGGACTAAATCTAAATCCCGGTAAGGAAAGTGCTGAAGAAGCAGCGACAGCGAGATCATAATATCATCCTAGATTTTGTTGTCCTATATCGTCAAACTGCATAGAATAATAATACACTCAACTTTCCGTTTCACTTCTGCCTTCTCTCCCATCCTTTGTCTTCTGAGCAATCTAATTTTTTGTTGCCCGGAACTTCTTTTCCTGCGACCGTGACAAAATTGGATTTAAATTTAAAAACACAGGGGAATTGAATTCGCACCAAAGCTAAAGTAAAGCAAAGGATGAGCGTATAGAGAAACAAGAATGCATACATACATTCAAAGGTCAAAAGTATCTAGAAGCACATTGAAAATTTTGATTTGGTATCTTTTGCCTGCGTCCTCGTTTTCCTATGCTTACTAAGCGTAACGGAGACGGAAATGTAATTTCTTTGGGATCGTTCGTATCGTAAATCGTATATCGTCCCAACGGTATGCTAAAGCAGGAGGCTAAGGCATGCATGATTTGATTTATGTGACCGATGATATAAAGTAGAAAATAGTGAGATAAAAACAAGTTAATGGTTCAGTTTGTACATGTATGTATATAGAAAAAGTAAATGAATTCAGCAAGTATAGATTTGATTTTGAATAAGTAAAAGTTAAAGGGATTAGAGTTGAAAATGGCAAGAGAGCAAAAGTATCAGGATCCGTGGGTACTTTGACATTAGTGTTTGGGTTAGTGTGGGATTGGAAGAGTTGAGAGATGAGCTCTTAGGTTCAAGTTAGCATTTCATCTCATCACCCTTTTCTATTCAAGCACTCTTCTCCGGAGCATTGACAACTTGAATGCAGTATTCAAATCCAAATCTGAATTCAAATCCCAATCCACATCCAAACCAAACCAAAATCCAAATCAAGTCTAACTAACAAGTAAAGCAAAGCAAGCATTTAGAAAATCATCCTCGTGGCATGGCGACGACGGTCATCCCGTCCCATTCCAATCCCAACGAGCGAGTATTAACATGAACATGAACTGAAGAAAGACTGAGCGAAGGCTTCCTCGCCGTACGTGGTACGTGCAGGGAATTCCCTAGTGATAATCTCCATTCAATTTCTGTATTGACAGACCAGACGACAGACAGATACATACACAGTCGATGGGGTAAAAGGTAAAAAGGAAAATCAAGTGTGTATTGTCATGTCAAGACATGTCATTTCCACGCTAATGAAAATTAGCTCATGCATAAAATACAAATTGCTAATTAAGTATTTCCAATTCCCACGTACACATTTATATCAATCAATGCAATGAGGCAGTGCCTGCAACTCATTCTGTGGACAGCCTGTTAAACAGTTTAAACTTGATTTCATATTCAAAAAGTGCAAAACATTCAATCCATTTGAGATTAAAAAGGGCAAACAATCACACTCACGTGGAATAGTCAGTTCCAAGCGAATTTTATCACTGCAAAATTCATGGTCTGTTGGGATTCTCTAAAAAATAACTAGAATAATAAAGCTTATTATTGAAACTTGCACAACTACAGAATAACTCATCATCGGAGATGCAGATACAGAACTTTGCACCCTTGACGATCCCTGAAGATTCCGCACGCCCACCAAAACATAATAAAATTCTTTCGTCCTCCTTTCCTAAACATTCCAATGACTGTTTCATGACTGAAAAGTCATAATTCCAAATTCAAAGTATGAACGTTGGATAATTGGAACTTTTGGTTGGCGATTTTGACTTCATTTGACATCAATGCGATGCAATGCAATTCAAGCATGAAGGAATGATTTCGATTGTATTGTAATTGCAACAGTGCTGGCAATAATGGAATGAAAACATCAATATCAATATTATTAGTAATAGTTTCATTCCTAAATCGTAGGACCTTACTATTAAATCGAGAACAATGGACTTTCTCACAATGTCTAACAATTATGCATGCCATTATATATTTATAAGCCATTTACAAGAAAAAATAAGGTTAGGTATCTGAAATGTAAATGATTGGTATTCGTGATACAGAAACAAAAATACAATAGTAGTTTGAAATTTGCATGTGCAATTTTCCCTGGCCTGCAATCTTACAAAACGGGTCGAAGTCGAAATCCAAGTTAAAGTGTATGTTGATGAGAATAAGGGAAGTGAAGTCAGAGTTAAAGTCAAGTCAAAGCTGAAGCCGAAACTAATGCAAAAGCTAATGCAAAAGTCAATGCTAATAAAGTAAAATCGAAAAGCCCAAAGCTCGAACTAGAGAAGCAGAATCAGACCACGATGAAGCTGACTTTAAGAAAGAATACGTTGACCCTCACCTACGGCTATGAGCCACCGCCGTCGTCATCACCATCCTCATCATCATCGTCATGCCATTCAAATCCGGATTCCTTAAATTGTGAAGGAAAACAAAGTACCATTTAAGCTATCAATCTGTTATGTTTATGTTCCATTGTGTCTTCACAGAAGAAACGCAAGATCAACAGCAATCGACCATCGCCTCAACAACTCAAGTCAACCATCAAACATCTGTCCTCGTAGTCATTCATCTTCTCATGTATCTCATTTACACATTCTTCATTCCAAATCCAAAATCCAATTCCGATTCCCATTGTGTTTCCTACACACCACTCATCCACTCTAGCCAAGTCGTCGCTGTCGATGCAAGCGCAAACGTGGGTAGGTGCTTCTTCTGAAAAAAATCAAGGAAAAAATTGGCAACTGAACAACGAGAACGTTCTTGGACAATGCGTCGTCCAACTTACAATTTAACTACTCATCATATATTATATAGATAGAGATACTCCTCGCATTGTATCGAACTGTATCGAACTTGGATTCTTCCATTTCCTGACTATCTACAACTTTATCCTCATTCCTTGGTCATACAAGTGTTATAATCTACTTCTCTTCTTCCTGTCCTGTCTCTTGTCACTATCCCCGTGAAAAGTGTATTGAACCGAGGCAAAGTGTTGATGACTAGTAGTCCGAACGAGTATTAGTATTTGCTTCTCCACTTGGTTGTCGGTAGTTACTAGTTGTCAATGCGAATGTGTCCAATTGTCCAATCCAAATATTAAACAGAGGCAGTCCAGTATTTAAATGTACAATGACACGAATTTAAACCAAGTGGATTGCCGATGTCAACGACAATAACAATGACAATCATGATTTCGACGATGACAGGGCCCTACTCAAATAATACAGATAAGAAAACGATTACAAGTGCAAATCAAACAGAAGTGGCTTATAAAAGATTCAATGTTGAATGACTGACTTAAAGCAGACTAAGCTGAATGAACTTGTCCATATTCACAGTCCACGTTGAATTATAGATGGTCGATTCTTGGTGCGACTCTCAATCCAAGTTGATCTGCATTGGTCCGTCGTCCTTATATAGGATCTAGAATATAATAAACATGTGACATTCACTATCACTACCGGAGTAAAATAAATCTTGCAATTGCTATTCTATTTTGCTGAAGCTGAGGACATGGAAATTGAAATCGCCTACAGCACTCTCACTCTCAATGCTCAACTCTAGAAGAGCAAGTTAGTTGGATGATGGAGGAACGGATCAAACAAACTGCAAGAAAGAAAATACACACATGAATTTACTTGCGATATAAAATACAATAGAATATTTACAAAGTGGAAGCACATGGAGCAAACAAAAGAAAACAAAGAAAAGCAAACGAAACCGAAGACGGAAGAGGAGAATTGGAGTCGGGATCGAAATTCCAAATCTAGTAAAGGACGAGTGAGGAAATGTGCGTTAGTTTTTACATTACATTTAAAGGTTGATTTCAAGTTAGTCCATGATGTTTGTTGATATTGATGTGAAGTGAAGAGAGACACGGACAGCGGACAGGGAGTGAGATTGCTCAAGACTCTTTGGATTTCCGATACAAACCCAAATCCTCAGTCATCGTTATCCTCCTCCGATTGATTTTTCTGTACACAGACAATCCTCCAAGTGTAGGGCAAGCGGAGGGACTGGACTTGAACTGGAATTGCAAGTGGAACTGGAACAGTGGAACTAAAGGCGATAGATTGGTATTGGCATTGGAATTGGAAACAAGTTAACTTAACAGTTAAAATGACAAAGTAAATAGAGAACGGACGAGTGAATTGGTCGAATGTTGAAGGATCCACTTCCACTTCCTCCCATTTCCCAACCCCAACACTTTCTTGAAGAAATCTAGCGAAGACGAGGCTAAGCTAGTAATTTTCTAAGAGTTGTCTTTTCCTGTAGTTTCCTTTATTTTCTTATAGATTTGGGACTTCGGACGTTTGAGGTGAGATGTGAGTGTTGAATAAATACGTGCTCGCCACTTCACTCAACTCTTCCTCGTCCCACTATTCTTCCGTCTTCAGCCTTTCCACATCAAATAAAACTCAACGATCCAATTTTACAACGTCGTTTGATTCGCTCCAACTACTTTGTCCATTCCGTGTCGTTTAGGCCGTCAATGTCTGATGTGACCACTGTACAGTTTGCTCCCATGTGCTACGCTTGTGCCAATGTACTTTTCCCTGCATGTACTTCTACAATCCTCACATACCGTCCACTGGAGTAGCTTAACCACGCAAACAATTACCAGCTAAGAAATAGCATTTTCTTCTTTCAAGGTGCAAAATGTAACATTTCCAGTTTCAAAACGATACAAATTGCTACAACTGCATTTTTACAGCTTTAAGTGAAACATGCGTGTTTTTACAAAGGTTGAATTATATTTTCATTTCTGAAACGTTCAAAATTTCGACAAACGTATAATTTCTTCAAACTAATAAATTCAAAAACCCAGTATTTTCAGAAATTTCCAAATTGGATAAACCAACGTTTCCACGATCTTCTAATTTCAAAAGGCCAACATTTTTCAAAAATTCAAATTTTTAATGCACATGTTTGCAAAAAAATTTCAAATTCTTTATGTGCTCGTTTTCACAAAAGCACAAACGTACGCGTTTTAGGGAACAAAATAACTGCTTGACTTTAATTGGCTTTAATAAAAAAAAATGGTCCGAACCCATTTTATTCAAAATAACTGTGTCAAATCTTATTTCCTATAAACACATCACGCATCCTTGCCAAGTTACACAATATCTTTGAAAATTCTATATAGCACATTTTGAAACCAACGTCTCCAAGTGTCTACATCCAATAGGTACATACAAACATTACCTTTATACATATTTATACTGCATATGATATTTGCCTTGGAAATTGCCATCGAAGCCTCTCTAAACTGGAAAAACGGACTGGTCTAAAAATCCAAGACATCCTGGATGGTGAGATGCGCTTTGGATGGACTTAAGGTGTATTTTTATTGTATAAAAATGCATGAAAGTATTTTCCTGTTTTGAGATGATGAAGTTTATAGAGTGTAAGGATAGTTTTCCATCCAGCATATGCTAAATGTACATGTGGAGCGTCTACTTTAAAACATTGAGTCATACCAGTTGCAATTCAAACAGAAAATCCATCTATTATTTCGAATCAAAATTGAAGGAGCAATTTGTCCTGAAAGTTTGGTTGAGCAGAGACGACGAGCGATTAGGTAGAAACTATAATATTTACGAGCACTTTTTGTTTGCAGTCCACATCCAAGTACGTAGGTAAACTATGACTGACTAATGTATATAGGTATATCTTTAGGATTGTATGTACAAATGTCCGTCACTAGCCCTCCCCGTGTGTACTTGAGTATGTTGAAAGAAAGAACCCTTGAAAGTGTTGTTAGGAGTACAAATAAAAATAAATCCATATAATCTGTACTTGCATCGCATCACATCGGTTGCCGGTCGCGTTTTAACTGTCCACTTTACGTGTTGCTCTAGAGGAGAAAAAAGAAAGGACCTAACATGACAGAACAAACGACTTTAAAACCATAACATTGGACGATTTATTGCTTTTCCGTTCACTCTCTCACTCTCTTTCTGACTCCAAGACTTTGACTCTGTGTGGATGGTCTGCACTCCGGTGCTGTGGCTGGTACTGGTGATGGCAGTCCTCTTTTGGTGACTCTTTTATACTCCGAGTCTCCAGTCGATACATCGTCTCTGCTTGTGACACAATTTATTTTCATTCAGTCCCTCTTATTTCCCTGGATTTATAGGTGTCAATTTTAGACTCACTACATAGGCTCGTACACTTTCAGGCATTCCAAAATTACACAACTTCAACTAGGTATTTTACTGTCCACAGTTGTACTTTCTGGTAAATGGTACCTATTGCTTCGGTACACATTTAATCCGCAGTATCTTTTATGCCCTCTCCTGCATCCTCCGGCTCTTTTCTATTTGTAAATGATACACGTACGTATACATACAATCCCATCCACGTGTACATTTGACTTTTGGTCTTGGTTCAAACATAACATCAAGTCAAGACCAGGAACAAGACCAACACCAAGTACCTATTTTTTGCAGGCCCACCAAGGTAGTTGTAGTTGGTATATCAAGCACAAAGTACGCAAACCAATAACACAGGATTTGATAAGCTTGTTAAAAATTAAAACTTTAATTCCAATTTCAATCTCGATTCGTTTCCATATATCATATGCAATTAATCCGACGACTATGACTGTTTTGTAAAAAATGCAGAGACAATGACCATGATCTCCCTAAAGAAATAAAAGGATACTGTGATACTACGCGCTCAGAAATTTATTTACAAGGAAGTTCGGTAAAATTGTACGCATTTCTGAAATGGCTTACCAATTTTACTTGTAAATGCTTTAAATCAGTAAATAGGAATAAGGTAAAAAATTGTACTTAAAATGGTGTAACTCAGATTAATTTTCTAAGCGTGTAGTATTTGTCTCAAAAAACTTCTGTAGTTTAAAGTTTTATTATTTCCATTGCGCAATTCAAAGTAAAATCTGAGACAAAAACAGGGAGAAGAAGAGGGAAAAAAGAGTTTTTTGCACTCATTAGAATGATCCCAATTATTCCGAAAGAAAAGCAAAGCAGAGCTTTCGTTCTCGTTCTTGTTCTGGTCCTGGATCTGGTGATACAATGAGGAATACACTAACCAAGTACAGATAATTTTCTAAAGTTTCCCTAGAATTTCATGGTTGATCGTTGGAGGAACTTCCCAACAATTAATCCAAGTTCTTTTGACACCATAAACCTCACCAAAGCCAAGTCCAGCCAGCCCATAAAGTAGCACATAAAAAGTGCAAGTGCTTAATATATTCCTAGCTTAGAATCCTTCTGGAGACGAAAACCGGAGCCAGGCCAGGCCAGAGTAAGAGCCAGGATCCAGACGAGGACAGTATTCAATGGGCTGTGAATGGGTGTTCTAATTCTCATTCTAATTCTGCCCCACCACCAACTTTTACTTTGGTCTTTGACTTAGAAATTAAAAGGGAATAATATAAAGCTTTCCATATACAATAAAAGATAAGTTATAATCTAATTATGCTCCCAGCACACATTCAAAGCACCTATTATTTTATAAGGATACATAGAGAAAGACATTTAGGTACCTCACCAGCAGCTGTGTATAAAGCACCAATCAGAAATTTTCACTGTTTCTTTGTATGACATTAGAGCCACTGCCATGACTATTACCATTACCTCCGTCACTACGGAAGACAACGAGGATGAGTGTAGTCTAATGGAGGTGTGTAGAAATACATAGTTGGTGTTTGTGGAAAGGAATGTTTTTAGATGAGACCTTGGCTTTGGAGTCAGAATGAGGCATGGCATGAGGCTGAGGACAGATAGACAGACAGACGGACAAGCAGGAGGAGAAACATAAATAAAAGTCTTTTTGGAGCGACGAAGCGGAAAGCTTATAAAACAAAAGTAACCTCTCGAGGAAAATAAAGAAAAGTAAATAAGTTTGAGACAGAAGCTATTGAGACTTGAGTCAGTCAGTCTTACGCGAACCAACTCACAATCTTCTCCCTCCCATCCTCATCCACATCCACCTTACTCTGGACAAGGAACTCAAGGGAACCGAACGCGTCTTCTTTCTGCTTCGTCTGTCTCTGTACCTACAATAACACCGTATAAAAGATACTTACAACCTTAAAAAAACAAATGTGTCCATCCAAAGTGCACATGCATCTCTCGCTCCTCTCATACTCACGATTAGTAGCATTTTAGATACACATAGAAATACTACACAGCCAATACACAATACCGCACAGCAGAATACAACGAAATTCATTAGATTGTCATAGCCAAATACAGACAGAGATGAAGGCAATCAGAAGATGAGATGAGATACGTACAATTCACAAAAATAAAATCCAAACCAAGCGAAGCTCAGATACAACATCCAAAAACAAACCAATCTCGCAGCTTCTTTCTAGCCCTGCCTTGGCTTTGGCCTAACCCTGCACGCAATCTGAGACTCGGTGATGAGCCCTGTGAGCAATGAGCAATCTAAATCAGCGCAGGTAATCTCATTCACACACACACACACGCCATTCACCAACATTACCTACATTAGAGCAATTCAAACTCAAATTATGCACTTGGTTCCAGATGTTTGTTTTTGTTTTTTCCTTCTTGACTTTGCTTTGGCTAGGCAGTTGTTTTGCTTTTTCTTTTGCTTCTCGACTGACATGACAGTGCAGTGAAATTGCTCCGAGCCTAATGCTCGTATTTAGGTAATAGAAGACACGAATTTGAAGGAATCTGGATCCAGAACCAGAACAAGTGTAAGATTCATATCAGCATTCAAAAACTGTATCTGTACATATTCATGTAGTACAATCACGAGTCGTAGGTGTACACAAACTAAATTGTTTAACGGCTCCAACTTTACACTTGCTCCTTCATGTAGTTCCTAACGCCGTATACCTAAAAGCAAAGTATGAAATAGAGCACGTATATCTGTACATGTAGCGTGTAAAGTACAGGGAGTTTTGGAAAGTTGAAAGATGTACTGTATGGAAATAGTGCATCTACATTCTACATGCATCGCAATCTTATAGGAGATCTAAAGCCTGAATGACAGTGACAATGAGGATGAGACGAGGAGGAGGGAGATGGAATATAATGCAAAGCAATGCAAGGCAAAGTCAAGTGAATAGTAAAAGTAAAGAGACTTGCAAGTGAATTAACTTTAAAGACTTGACTGGGTAAAAAATAAAATGAAACAAAACAAGTTACCTGCTTTCATTCGTTTTAACTGCGTAAGGCTTGGGTCTACTTGTGTATTTAGCACAAGAAGTTGAATGGAGACGGGGGGAGGAAGATGCAAACTACAGGTATACAGCTATAGGTGAGTATAAGCAGGTCCAGGTATTCAGATTCCAGAATCTACTACGGTTGCGGGCTGTTCTTTCCTTCTTATATGTAGATCGTTGTAAAAGTTAAAGATGCAAGACACAAAGCATTGTATAGACTGGAGCCTCGTACAGCAAGTCATTCTTTTGGTCTTATTATTATTGTTGTGGATATTACGGTGACAGTGACTGTGTGGCTCCGGAGTCGTGGTGGACATTTGCCTTTTATTTGGTAGACACATGAATAGTAGTGGGAGGGGAGCTAATGTCAACCTATCCACTCTTCCTTTGTTTCCTTTTATTTTGTTTTATTTCCTTGCTCGCGTTCACTTTGGCTGGACTGGTTCTGGCTCAAACAATCCACCTGTCCCAAAAAGATTGTTGGTTCTGGAAAATCTACAATCCGTGTCTTGTCCTCCTCTCGCAAGTAATTCTCCCGTGTTCCTTGAGAAAAAACTACAAAGTACCACTTTGACTTGTATGTAGAAGGAGACGAAGCACGAGATGCATACCATCTGGAAATTTCATTAGCCATCCTTCCAATTAGATAATTTAAGGAGTTGAATTTTAGGACTGTGAGTTTATGGAATGCTTCTGTTCCTTCAGCTCTTTGGATCATGCTTGCAATTTAATTTCTCAGATTGTCTGACGACGGCAGGATAAACAAGGCAATATTTAATAAAGACACGAGTTGTATCATAGTTAAACATTCTCTTGTTCCTTCCACCCACTACTATTGTATTAATAGGAGGCAAATTACATCCTTGTATGTGGATATGTGTGTATATGTATAGCGCTATTGTCAAACTGCGTGGAAAAGAAGCTATGCCTAGGATTCTTAATGCGGTCCGTAGTAATTTGCCTATCATATGTGCAGTATACTGGGAGGCAGCAACAATTGTTTGTATAATTTATTAAGGATAGGAAAATGCTGGTACTGGTACTGGTACTGGAACTTGAACTGGAACTGGAAGTGGGACTGGAAAGTGAAACTATGGTGTAGAGTGTCTACATGAAAGCTTTATGGAGTTAGAGTTGCTCATATATACATAGCATAATATTATGAAGAGAAGTGGATTCGAGAGAGAGAGAGAGAGCGACTGCCAAAAGGAATTCCATGTCTGAGGAATATATACGGGAAGGAAAAATTACCCTCCATAATACAAATGCATAAAATATAAGTGCACAAATGTTTACATTCTCATTGAGCAAGTTGAAGGGATCAGGGATTATTCCAGTAGTCAAAGTCAAGTCGAGTTGACTCAAGTCCAAATGACTAAAGTATCAAGTCAGGTTTAAGACAAGTCAAAGTAAAAGTCAAGTCAAGTCGAAAATGTTTCAAGATTTTTTCTCTTTGCCTTCTCCTCCTTCGTCTTCCTCTTCATCTCGCAGCCTCTCCAGCTAAAAGCACAGAGTCAACACATACACAGTCAAGAGCAACAATAATGTGAAACTTTTCCCCTTCTTCCGCTTTGAATTTTATCAACTTCCATAATAATTTCATTTCTGGAACATGAATGCAAGTAAGTCGACTCGAGTCGAGTCAACTTAAAAGTCAACTTTCCAAAGTAACTACGTGTTTACTTGTGTGTGAAACAACATTTGCTACTTTTGTATACAAGTTTCCATTTTTTCGCGGAGTGCATGCAGTGTACACTTTGAGAGATGACATTACTGGCCATGGCTATGGGAAGAGACTCCTGTCCTCCTTTCCAATATGCATCAGGAGTCCTATCCTACACACATTACCTTTCCTTAGAGAAAGATGACGTGGACTTGTTGGCCAGAGCCAACAAGATCCGTAAAGTATTCAAAAAGGT